>RCUC01138495.1:0-48891 GCA_003697995.1 Taxidea taxus jeffersonii | reverse complement strand
AAAATCTACAAAGAGCTTAGCAAACTCAACACCCAAAGAACAAATAATCCAATCAAGAAATGGGCAGAGGACATGAACAGACATTTCTGCAAAGAAGACATCCAGATGGCCAACAGACACATGAAAAAGTGCTCCATATCACTGGGCATCAGGGAAATACAAATCAAAACCACAATGAGATACCACCTCACACCAGTCAGAATGGCTAAAATGAACAAGTCACGAAATGACAGATGCTGGCGAGGATGCGGAGAAAGGGGAACCCTGCTACACTGTTGGTGGGAATGCAAGCTGGTGCAACCACTCTGGAAAACAGTATGGAGGTTCCTCAAAAAATTGAAAATAGAGCTACCTTATGACCCAGCAATTGCACTACTGGGTATCTATCCTAAAGATACAAACGTAGTGATCCAAAGGGGCACGTGTACCCGAATGTTTATAGCAGCAATGTCCACAATAGCCAAGTTATGGAAAGAACCTAGATGCCCATCAACAGATGAATGGATAAAGAAGATGTGGTATATATATACGATGGAATACTATGCAGCCATCAAAAGAAATGAAATCTTACCATTTGCGATGACATGGATGGAACTAGAGCGTATTATGCTTAGCAAAATAAGTCAACTGGAGAAAGACAACTACCACATGATCTCCCTGATATGAGGAAGTGGAGATGCAACGGGGGTGGGAGTTAAGGTGGTAGGAAAAGTAAAAATGAAAGAAGATGGGATCGGGAGGGAGAAAAACCAAAAGAGACTCTTAATGTCATAAAACAAACTGAGGGGGGTGGGGGGAAGAGGGGTTGGGTGGGGGTGGTGGGGTTACATCATATGTTTAAATAAAGCTTAAATAAAGTAAAAAAAAAAAGAAATATGACAAAATATTTAATGCAAGTCACTAAGATGACAGTTTTTCATATTATGCAGACAATGACAACTATATCAAATGAACTTCTTTGCCAACTGTCTGGAGACTCCTTTTGATAACAACCAATGGATACATCTTTATATCAGAAATTCAAAAATAGAATACTAGCCTAAAGTTGAAACAGTATAATAATGTTGCTTCAAGAATTTTACCCAAACAATTCAGAGAAAAAAGGAAACTTCATGACAATAGATTCCTCTTAGTTTCCTTATTTAATCACAGTCCTTTGAGTCTTCAATATTATAATCACTATAGTAAAGTTAAATATGAACATATAAATAAAAAGTTGCAATATTGGCTATCTCACCAGAACTTCTAGCATCCAAATATCTATGTAGATGAAAGGGGCATTGCTTTGATAAAGTGCTTCCTCAAAATGGGATTTGAGAATAATTTAAGAATATGATGTTATTTTAGAGCAGTAATTTATTTCAAAAACACTCTGAAATAATGGAAATATTTGTAACTGATTTCAAAATAAGGTTATTAGCTCTACATTAACTGATAGAGATAAGTAGTTCTTAAACTATTTCTTTTTTTTTTTTTTAAGATTTTATTTATTTGACAGACCGAGATCACAAGCAGGCAGAGAGGCAGGCAAAGAGAGAGAGAGGGAGGAGGAAGCAGGCTCCCTGCTGAGCAGAGAGCCCAATGCGGGGCTCGATCCCAGGACCCTGAGATCATGACCCGAGTCGAAGGCAGAGGCTTTAACCCACTGAGCCACCCAGGCACCCCCTTAAACTATTTCTAATGAAGGGCCAGTTTAATTTTTAATCTCGCAAGATTAATACCTTTATAAAATACAATAAATACAAATTTCTAGAAAAAACAATCAGATGCTTATATTTCATGGGAAAGTCAAATTTCCATAAAAGTTTGTAAATGCTTATGTTCAATTTCTATACTTCCCTTGCCATGGGCTGGGAACCAATAATCTACAGATTAGTACCAGAGACCACATTTTGAATACTGCTTTGGTTACTGTTGATGACCAAAGAACCTTGATGATCCTTACACAGTTTTTGTATTATTATTGTCACAGTTGTGTTCTATGCTTCTTAAAAATAAGAATATACAATAGGAGGGGTGCTTTTGTTGCTCAGTTGCTTAAGCATCTGCCTTTGGTTTGGGTCATAATCCCAGGGTACTGAGATTGAGCCCCACATCAGGTTGCCTGCTCAGAGGGAAGCCTGCTTCTCCCTCTCCCTCTGCCTGATGCTCCCCCTGCTTTTGCTCCCTCTCTGTCAAATAAATAAATAAATAAATAAAATTGTTAAAAATATATATACAACAGGAAATGATGCTTTCCATAAGAATCTGTAAGGTAAGCTCTATAACTATTTTCTATCAAAAAATGTACAGCAAAGGAAACAACCAACAGAGTAAAAAGGCAATCTATGGAATGGGAGAAAATAATTGCAAACCATTATCTAATAAGGTGGTATCCAAAATAAGATGCCTCTACAACTCAACAGTAGGAAAAAACAAAGCAAAAAATGAATGTCCTGAATTTAAAATGGGCAAAGGACTTGAGTAGGCATTTCTACAAAGAAAACGTACAAATAACAAGTAGGTATCTAAAATGATGCTTAATATCACTAATCGTCAGAAATGTAAATCAAAACTACAATGCAGTATCACTTCAGTTACTAGTTAGGATAGCCAGTACCAAAAATATTAAAAACATAACAAATGTTGGCAATAATTTGGAAAAATTGGGCCCCTGATGCACTGTTGGTGGGAATGCAAATGGTGCAGTTGCTATGGAAAATAGTATGGAAGTGCCTCAAAAATTAAAAATAGACCTATTATATGAGCCAGAAATCATACCTCTGGGTTCTTATAAAAAATAATTTAAATCAGGGTGCCAAGGTGATATTTACACTCTTGTGTTCACTATCACATTATTAACAATAATCAAGATGTGTAAGCAATTTAAATGTCCACTGACAGATGAATGGATAAAGAAAATGTGACGTATACATAAAATGGAATATCCTTCAGCCTTATAAAGGAAAAAATCATTTTATTTATTAAAAATTCATTTATTTTATTAAAAATTTATTTAATTAAAGATTAAAATTTATTAAAAATTAAGAAATCAAAAGAATTCTTAATAAATTTTAAACTAAAAGTAGAATACAGTAGAATTAAACTAGAAATCAATAAGAAAGGAATTTGGAAAATTTCTCCAATATTTACAAATTAAAAGGCATACTTCTTAATAATCCACAAGTCAAAAAAAGAAATCATAGGAGAATATAAAATATATTTTGGAGTGACCTAACTTTTTAAAAAGTCTAACAGAAGTTGGAAGATGCTCTGAAAGCAATGCACAGAGGGAAAACTATTGTATTAAATGCTTATATTATTAGAAAAGAAGATCTAAAATGGTAAATACTCCTGTTTTAAAAAAATGGAAAGAAGCAAATTAAACCCAAGTAAGCAGAAGAAAGAAAATAAAAGAGCAGTAATTGATAAAAATTAAAAGATAGGAAAAATAGAGAAAAATAAATGAAATCAAATTCTGGCATGTTAAGATTAGTAAATTCATAAACTTCTAACCACAAAGATAAGGAGAAAAAAGGCAAAAATTACAGTATCAAGACTAAAAGGTGATATCACTATACATTCTGCAGATGTTAAACATAATTATTACGAAAACTTTATGACAGTAAATCTGACAGCTTAGATAAAACTGGAAAACTCCTTGGAACACAAACTACCAGAACTTAAACAAGAAAATAAAATAAACTGAATAATCCTATATAGCTAAAAAATTACACTTGTACTTAGAAACATCCTCACAGAGAAAACCTCAGAGGACTTCATTGGTGATTTCTACCAAATGTTGAAGGAAGTAAAACTAAATCTGCAAAAACTCACCCCCAAAATAAAGAGGAGGTCATATTTCCCAACTCATTTTGTGAGGTCACCTTTTATAATGCAGTATCAAAATTAGACAAAGTACACAAAAGACAACTACAGGGTAATATCAGTCATGACCATAAATACAAGAATTTAATAACACTTAGCATATCAAGCTCATCACGTACAAAAAGAGTATTTCATCCAAATGACCAAATGGGGTTTATCCGAGGAATAGTTTAACATTGAAAATCAATGTGGTTTGCTATATAAACAAATTTTGAAAGAAAAGCCATATAATCATCTTAACAGAAAAGGCATTTGATAAACTCCATTACCTATTCCAGGGTTTGTTTTTTTTTTTTAATTCTCAGCAAACTAGGAACACGAGTTTCACAATGAAATACTGTCATTATTTAATGTTAACAGTTAATGTTACAGGTTGAAAATTGCCCCCCTAATATCAGGAACAAAGGAACTTCTATTCAACATTGTACTAGAAGATATGGTCCGTGCAATTAGGCAAGACAAAGGAAAAAAAAAAAAGATACTCATATTAGAAAGAAAGAAAGAAAGAAAGAAAGAAAGAAAGAAAGAAAGAAAAAGAAACCTTCTATTTATTGATAACATGACTGTATATACATAAAATCCAATGGAAAAAAATCCAATGGAATCTATAAATAAGCTACTAAAGCTAATTAGCATGTTTATAAGGTATAAAGTAATTCTATACAAAAATCCATTTTACTTCTATCATTACCAACAAATAACTAGAAATTGAAATTTGAAAAATATCATTCATAGTAACATTGAGAAATGTGAAATACTTAGGAATAGATCTGATAAGATGTATAATAGCTGCACACCAAAACCCTGAGACATTGTAAAAAAAAAATGTTAAAATACTTAAATGGAGAAATGTACTATGTTCATGAATTGATATTGTGAAGATGTCAATTGTCCCTAAATTTATCTATACAGTCAACTCAATCCCCCCCAAATAAAACCCAAACAACCCCCCCAAAGCCAGCAAGCACTTTTTTTGGTAAAAAATATGACAAAGTGATTCTAAAATTCATTTGGAAAGGCAAAAGACCTAATGTGACCAAAATAACTTTAAGAACAAAGTTGAAGGACTAATACTATCCAATTTCAGGATATAAGAAGTCTACAGTAATTGAGACAATGTGGTATTTTTATAACACAGAGAAGTAGATCAGTGAAACAGAAGAAATAAACCCACAAATATAAGTTCAACTAAAAATATTAGTTTACAAAAGTCCAAAGAAAATGCTGTGTAGAAATAATGCTCTTTTTAACAAATCGTGTTTAAAAAATTAGATACCCATATAAAAAAATTCATTTTGATACCTAGCACCAAATATAAAGAGTAACTTAAAATGGATCATAGGCCTCAATGTAAAAATTAAAACTTAAAAATGTTTTGACATAGGAGAAAATATGTGTCTTTGGTTTGCCAAAGGTTTCTTGGATTCAACACCAAAAGCATGATCCATAAAAGAAAAAATGTAAGTTGTATTAGACAGTGACTTTTTTAATATGATAAATGTTAGGTGTTATTTTAAATCTACTCTGTTTAAGATTTTCTTCTATGAGGGTGCCTGGGTAGCTCTGCTGGTTAAGCACCCCACTCTTGATTTCACCTGATCATGATCTCAGGGTAATGAGGGAAAGTCTTCTGTGCTGAGTGTGGAGCCTGCTTAAGATTCTCTCACTCTTCTTCTGTCCCTCCCCTTCTGTGCCTCGTCTACATTCTCACACACAAAGTATTTCCTTCCATGAATCAATCTATCAGACAGCACAGAGAAAGCAAAGTGGATAAGTAAATATTTAATCTCTTTTCTCGATTATCTTAAGTCCAAAATTCACAAATGATGCAACAGTTCTGCAATATGGTAATCAATAAGCTCTTAAGAGGCTAGCCTCAATTTAATTCTTCTATTCTTAACTAAAAATCTTTTAATTACCTCATTCTTTATTACATAAACCCTTCCCATGAACCTCTCCAGAACTTCATCCAAGAGAGAGATCACTGGACACCTATACTTGACTCAAATGTTTTTCATTTTCACCTGTTCTACATTCTACATTTACTATGAAATTAATTTTATGGTTAAAGTCACAGCATTGGACCTTCTAACTTTATTAGATCAAACTTCAACTCTGTTGGTTAGTTCCATTCTTATGATATTAAAAATGCAGATGATCTACAGGTTTTTTTTTTTTAAGATTTTATTTATTTGACAGAGAGAGACATAGCAAGAGAGGGAACACAAGCAGGGCGAGTGGGAGAGGGAGAAGCAGGCCTCCCGCCAAGCAGGGAGCCTGATGTAAGACTTGATCCCAGGACTCTGGGATCATGACCTGAGCCAAAGGCAGACACTTTGACTGAGCCACCCAGGTGCCCCTGATCTACAGTTTTCTCATTTTGTCTGTTTCCATAACATCCTGGTAACTTGCCTATGTCCCTTGGAAGTCACTGGCTCCACATACTCTAATTCTACCCAAATTTTCTTGTTCAATTCCTTTCCCAACTCTGCTATATCTACTATTAGCATTTTGATTGGGACTATAGCAGACCCATTCCTCAATTTCAGGAGATTAACATACTTAGACGATTGAGTGTTACAATCCACAAACATCCTTTAATTTACACAGGTCAACTTTCTCTTGAGTAGTAGGAAATAGATATTTTTAAAATATTGTAATACTGTTTCCTAAATATTTGTCATTGGCATGTCAAAATACAATGAATATTTTGCATATTGACCTTGTACTAAATAATCTTGTTAAACTTAAAGAATGCATATTTAGAAGATGGTGGAAAAGTAGGAGACCCTGTTTCAACCAGTCCCCTAAAATGAGCTAAATATTTTTTTTTATGAGCTAAATATTTATTGAACACTCTGAACACTCATGCAATCAGCCTGAGAGATAAGATTATACACTTCTGGATCTCTATAAGGGCAGAAGACATCAGTGGAGAAATAAAGAGGAGTGGGAACACTCAGACTGATATTGGAGGATAAACAGAAGGGGGAGGGAACCACCAGAAGTAACCCATTGGAAAGTAATATGCCAATTGAAAGTGCCCTGTGATTGGGGACCAGCATTTACTTGGAGTCTGGTTAAAAGCACTCAAAAGAGCAAAAGGCCTTAAGGGGCAACTGGTGGAATCAGGCAGCCATGGGCATGGGCCTAAGCCCACAGTCCCAGGGTACCAGGATGGTCACTAGCAGTGAACACCTGTGCCAGAGAGAGTCCAGTCTATGATCTCTGAGCCCACAAGTTTCTGCTGCTTGCACCACGGCTCAGTCTGGGTGAACTCCTGCCCATGCCTGAGAGGGCAGCCACTGGAAGTAGGCTCCTTAGACCAATATCACTTTCAGTTTTGGTGGCGTGGGGGTGCAGAGACAAGCAGGGGCCTCAGGTGACCACTGATATGATGGCTGGGGGTGCACACTGCCTGTGGGAGGTTGTGCTATTCAGCAGAGTTTGTAGGGGGGAGTCTGTGTTCTGGACCACCCAAAGGGGAACACTCTGAGGCTTCTCTTTGAGGCAAAAGTCTGGGTGCAGACAGATTCTTTGATATGACCCTCTGAAAACCTGCCAAAAAAAAAAAAAAACAAAAAAACTCCAGAGAACAAAAGCCTGAAAAACTGGTTTCCATAGAGCCCAACCCCTTGAAGGGGGAGGGGCAGGGTGATTTAACCCAAGCAAGATTGACTGAAAACAATACAGAAGATAAGCCAAAAGAACAAGAGGACAATCAACACAGGGTCCCCATAAAAATGTAAAACCCCAAAATCAGGGGAAAATAATATATTAAGCTCCTGGTATATCCCCCAAACCCATATATTTCAAAGATACAACTTTTCTTTTTTTCTTTTTTTTAAATTTGTTTTCACAATTCTTGTTCTTTTAATTTTTTTAACCTACCTACCATTACAACTAGAGGTTTAACACAACATATTCCATAACTTTTTAACTTGAACTTTTTTTCATACATGTACCTGTGTTTCTTTTTCTTTTTTAAAAAATATAAATATAGATAAAAGCTTCAAGGTAATCCTTTTTTCCCTATTCAATACTACACCCTATATATAAACCAGTTTTAATCTCCCTGTATCTCTGGAAAGTTTAATCCTTTAACAAAGATAACAAGATTCACCTAGGAAGAACAGAAATAACCTTCCTGTCCACATCGAGGATTTATAACCACCCTCCAATCTCATTCTTCTGTCAGTGTTTCTGTATATTTGTTTTTGTTCTGGTATTATATAAATCTTATTCTTAGGGTTCATTTTGGCTGGATTTTTCTTTTTTTTCTTGTCATTTACTTTTGTCAGTCTTTTTGTTTGTTCATTCTTTTTTATGTGCTTTATAAATCTTACTTTTGGGGCTTATTTTGGCTGGGTTTTCTCTTTCTCTCTCTCCCTTTTTTCTTTGTTCTTTCTTTTATTTATTTATTTATTTATTTGTTAGAGAGAGAGAGCACAGGCAGACAGAGTGGCAGGCAGAGGCAGAGGGAGAAGCAGGCTCCCTGCCGAGCAAGGAGCCCGACGTGGGACTCGATCCCAGGACGC
This sequence comes from Taxidea taxus jeffersonii, assembly GCA_003697995.1. Classification (NCBI taxonomy): domain Eukaryota; kingdom Metazoa; phylum Chordata; class Mammalia; order Carnivora; family Mustelidae; genus Taxidea; species Taxidea taxus. The sequence goes on along the minus strand of RCUC01138495.1, from coordinate 40,486 downwards.
TGGGACCATGACCCGAGCCGAAGGCAGCTGCTTAACCAACTGAGCCACACAGGCTTCCCTTGTTCTCTTTTTGGTGGTGACTGCCGATTGTTCCAAAACTTTCCAGGGTGCACCTGGCTTGGATCATGGTTGATATATTCAGCTATGCATCCCCTCAACCACCTCTCACCAAAATGACTAAGAGGAAGAACACCTAACAGAGGAAAAATTCAGGGACTGTGCCCTCTGCCACAGAACTATTGGATATTGACATAAACAGTAGGTTGGAAAGGGAATTCAGGGTAACAATTATCCAGGCAATGACTAGGTTGGAGAAGACCATTAGTGACAAGGTAGAATCTCTAAGGGTGGAAGTGAGAGCCAATCTGGTAGAAGTTAAAAATTCTATCAATGAGATCCAATCTAATCTAAATACTCTAACAGCTAGGGTAATTGAGCCAGAGGATAGAATTAGTGATCTAGAAGATAAACTGATAGAAAAGAAGGATCAGGAGGAGGCTTGGAACAAACAGCTTAGAAGCCATGAAAACAGAATTAGGGAAATAAATGACACCATGAACCATCCCAACGGCATTATTATTGGGATCTTTGAGGGGATGGAGAAAGAGAGAAGACTAGAAGATATAGTAGAAACAATTCTGAATGAAAATTTTCCTAATCTGGGGAATGGAACAAGTGTTCGTGTCCTAGAGGCAGAAAGGATACCCCCCAAGATCAATGAGTCTAGAAAGACATCCAGACACTTAATTGTGAAATTCATGAATATAATTTCAGACAAGAGGTCTTAAGGGCAGCTAGGGGGAAGAGATTCCTTACATACAGAGGAATGACCATCAGAATAATCTCAAACCTGTCCACAGAAACCTGGCAAGACAGAAAGGGCTGGCAAGACATATTCAGGGCAATAAATGAGAACAACATGCAGTCAAGAATACTTTATCCAGCAAGGCTGACATTCAGAATGGATGGAGAGATAAAGAGTTTCCAAGACCAGCAAGGTTTAAAAGGTTATGTGACCATCAAGCCAGCACTACAAGAAATATTAAAGGGAGGTTCTATAAAAGAAGAAAAAAAAATAAGAGTGGCATAGAACAGAAATTTACAGAGGCAATCTATAGAAACAAAAACTTTACAGGCAACATGATATCAATAAAAAAGTATCTTTCAATAATTACTCTCAATGTCAACAGCCTAAATGCTCCCATAAAATGGCACAGGGTTGCAGACTGGATAAAATGACAGGACCCATCCATATGCTGTCTACAAGAGACACATTTGGAAACTAAAGACACATCCAGACTGAAAGTGAAATGATGGAGAACCATCTTTAATGCCAACAGGCCTCAAAAGAAAGCTGGGGTAGTGATTCTCATTTCAGATAAATTAGACTTTAAGCTAAGCACTGTAGTCAGAGATACAGAAGAACAGTACATCATCCTTAAAGGGTCTATCCACCAAGAATATCTAACAATTATAAATATTTTTCCCCCAATATGGGAGGGGCCAACTACATAAGCCAACAGTTAATTGAAATAAAGAGTCATATTGACATGAATATATTAATTGTAGGGGAGCTTAACACACTAGTCTCAGTAACAGACAGATCTTCCAAGAAGAAAATCAAAAAAGAAACAAGAGCTTTGAATGACACATTGGACCAGATGGACCTCTGTACATAGACACATACCTCTATCTGTATATAGGCTTCTGTATAGAGATATATACCTCTATCTGTATGTAGACCTCTATCTTTATATAGACATATACAGAAAATTCCACCCTGAAACAACAGAATACTCATTCTTCTCAAATGCACATGGAACATTCTTCAGAATAGACCACATACTGGGTCACAAATCAAGGCTCAACTGATACCAAAAGATTGAGATTCTTCCCTGCATATTCTCCACAATGCTTTGAAACTGGAACTCAATCACAAGAAAAAGTTTGGAAGGAATGCAAACACTTGGAAGCTAAAGACCATCCTACTCAAGAATGTTTGGATTAACCAGAAAATTAAAGAAGAACTTAAACAATTCACAAAACCCAATAAAAATGAAGACACATTAGTCCAAAACCTATGGGATATGGCAAAGGTGGTCCTAAGGGGGAAATATAGCCATGCAAGCCTCACTCAAAAAATTGAAAAATCTCAAATACACCAACTCTCTTTATACCTTAAAGAACTGGAAAATCAAAAACGAATTAAGCCAACCCCATGCACAAGAAGGGAAATAATTAAGATTAGAGCAGAGATCAATGAGTTAGAAACTAGAGATGCAGTAAAACACATCAATGAAACTAGAACTGGTTCTTTGAAAGAATCAGTAAGATCGATAAACCACTGTCCAAACTAATCCAAAAGAAAAGACAGAGGACCCAAATTAATAAAATCATGAATGAAAGAGGAGAGATCATGAATAACACCAAGGAAATAGAAACAATCATCAGAAATTATAATCAACAGTTATATGCCAATAAGTTAAGCAACCTAGAATAAATAGATGCATTCCTTGAAACCTGTAAACTTCCAAGATTGAAACAGGAAGAAATTGACAACTTGAATAGGTCAATATCTAGTAACAAGATTGAAGCAGTGTTCCAAAACCTCCCAAAGAACAAGAGCCCAGGACCTGACAGATTCCCTGGGGAATTCTAACAAACATTCAAAAAGATATAATACCTATTTTCCTGAAGCTGTTTAAAAAAATAGAAACAGAAGGAATTACCCTGACCCTCAAACCAAACAAAGACCCTATCAAAAAGGAGAATTTCAGTGGCTCAGTTGGTTAAGCAGCTGCCTTCAGCTCGGGTCATGATCCCAGCGTCCTAGGATCGAGTCCCACATTGGGCTCCTTGCTCGGCAGGGAGCCTACTTCTCCCTCTCCCTCTGCCTCTCCCTGCCACTCTGTCTGTCTGTGCTTGCTCGCACTCTCTCTCTCTTTAACAAATAAATAAATAAAATCTTTGGGGCACCTGGGTGGCTCAGTGGGTTAAAGCCTCTGCCTTCGGCTCAGGTCATGATCCCAGTGTCCTGGGGTCGAGCCCCACATTAGGCTCTCTGCTCCACAGGGAGCCTGCTTCCTCCTCTCTCTGCCTGCCTCCCTGCCTACTTGTGATCTCTCTCTCTGTCAAATAAATAAAATCTTTTAAAAAAATTAAAAAATTTAAAAATTTTAAAAAAGGAGAATTTCAGACCAATTTCAGTGATGAATATGGATGCCAGGATTCTCAACACGATCCTAGTTAACAGGATCCAGCAGTACATTAAGAGGATTATCCACCATGATCAGGTGGGATTTATCTATAGGATGCAAGGGTGGTTCAACATTCACAAATCAATCAATGTGATAGAACAAATCAATAAAAGAGAGAAGAACCACATGGTCCTCTCAATTGATGCAGAAAAAGCATTTGACAAAAAACAGTATCCACTCCTGATTAAAACTCTTCAAAGTATAGGGATAGAGGGAACATTCCTCAGCTTCATAAAATCTATCTATAAAAAACCCACAGTGAATATCATTCTCAATGGGGAAAAACTGACAGCCTTCCCTTTGAGATCAGGAACACAACCAGGATATCCACTCTCACCACTATTGTTCAACATAGTACTAGAAGTCCTAGCAACAGCAATCAGAAAACAAAGAGAAATAAAATGTATTCAAATTAGCAATGAAGAAGTTAAACTCTCTCTTCACAGATGACATGATACTTTATGTGGAAAACCCAAAAGACTCCACCCTTAAACTACTAGAACTCATACAGCAATTCAGTAATGTGGCAGGATACAAAAGCAGCACACAGGAATCAGTTGCTTTCTTATACACTAATAATGAAAATATAGAAAGGAAAATTAAAGAATTGATTCCATTTACTATAGCACCATGAACCATAAGATACCTTGGAATAAACCTAACCAAAGAGGTAAAGATCTGTACTCAAGAAACTACAGAAAACTCATGAAAGAAATTGAAGACACAAAAGATGTAGAAGCATTCCATGCTCATGGATTAGATGAATAAACATTGTTAAAATGTCTATACTGCCCAGAGCAATCTATCCTTCAATGCCATCCTGATCAAAATTCCACCAGCATTTTTCAAAGTACTGGAAGAAACAATCCTAAAATTTGTATGGAACCAGAAAAGACCCAAAATTGCTAAGGAAATGTTGAAAAAGAAAAACAAAACTGGGGGCATTGTGTTGCCTGATTTTAAGCTTTACTGCAAAGCTGTGATCACCAAGACAGCATGGTACTGGCACAAAAACAGACACATAGACCAGTGGAACAGAGTAGAGAGTCCAGATATGGACCCCCAACTCTATGGTCAAGTAATCTTCGACAAAGCAGGAAAAAATATCCAGTGGAAAAAAGTCTCTTCAATAAATGGTGTTGGGAAAATTGGACAGCTATGTATAGAAGAATAAAACTCGACCATTCTCTTATAACATACACAAAGATAAACTCAAAATGGATAAAAGACCACAATGTGAGGCAGGAATCTATCAAAATCATGGAGGGGAACGTAAGCAGTAACCTCTTCGACATCAGCCACAACAACTTCTTTCAAGACATATCTCCAAAGGCAAAGGAAACAAAAGTGAAAATGAACTTTTGGGACTTCATCAAGATAAAGCTTTTGCACAGCAAAAGAAACAGTCAATAAAACAAAGAGGCAACCCACAGAATGGGAGAAAATATTCACAAATGACACTACAGACAAAGGGCTGATATCCAAGATCTATAAAGAATTCCTCAAACTCAACACTCAAAAAACAGATAATCATGTCAAAAAATGGGCAGAAGACATGAATAGACACTTCTCCAAAGAAGACATACAAATGGCTAACAGACACATGAGAAAATGTTCATGATCATTAGCCATGAGGGAGATTCAAATCAAAACCTCACTGAGATACCACCTTATACCAGTTAGAATGGCCAAAATTAACAAGACAGTAAACAAGTGTTGGAGAGGATGTAGAGAAAGGGGAACCCTCTTACACTTGATGGGAATGCAAGTTGGTGCAGTCACTTTGGAAAACAGTGTGGAGATTCCTTAAGAAATTAAAAATAGAGCTTTCCTATGACCCTGCAATTGCACTACTGGGTGTTTACCCCAAAGATACAGAAGTAATGAAAAGAAGGGCCATATGTACACCAATGTTCATAGCAGCAATGGCCACAATTGCCAAACTGTAGGAAGAACCAAGATGCCCTTCAATGGATGAATGGATAAAGAAGATATGATCCATATTTACAATGGGATATTATGTCTCCATCAGAGAGGATGAATACTCAACTTTTGTATCAGCATGAACAGGACTGGAGGCAATTATGCTGAGTGAAATAAGTCAAGCAGAGACAGTCAATTATCATATGGTTTTTCTTGCTGTGGAGTATAAGGAATAACATGGAGGACATTAGGAGAAGGAAAGGAAGAAAGAATTGGAGGAAATTGGAGAGGGAGATGAAGCATGAGAGACTGTGGACTCTGAGAAATAAACTGAGGATTTTGGAGGGAAAGGAATGGAGGATGGGTGAGCCTGGTGGCGGGTACTATGGAGGGCACATATTGCATGGTGCACTGGGTGTGGTATATAAACAATGAATCTTGGAACACTGAAAAAGATAAAATTAAATTTAAAAAAAGAATGCAGGGACGCCTGGGTGGCTCAGTTGGTTAAGCAGCTGCCTTCGGCTCAGGTCATGGTCCCGGCGTCCTGGGATCGAGTCCCACATCGGGCTCCTTGCTCAGCGGGGAGCCTGCTTCTCCCTCTGCCTCTGCCTGCCACTCTGTCTGCCTGAGCTCTCTCTCTCTGACAAATAAAATAAATAGAATATTAAAAAAAGAAAAAGATTAAAAAAAAAAGAATGCATACATAATAATTTGTGTGTATTTAGTTTACGTACAAATCATATCTTCTTTGAATACCTATTTTATTTCCTTTTTATATATCATTTCTTTATTTTTATTTATTGTGCTGGTTATATCATCAGTGCATTATTGAATAGAAATTGTATACCTTGCAAGTATACTTGCAAGTTCTTGGGTTCTTGATGTCCAAAGGAGAGCTTTGTTTATGATTAAGTCTTTCTTAAATGTTCAGTATAATTCTCAGTAGGACCCTTGAATCATATTCTTAGGAAAGTTTTTAATTTTTGATTTTTAAAATAATTGCTACAGAATTCAGATTTTGTCTTCTGTGATCTTTGGTTATTTGTATGGATGGTTTATAAATATTTTGGGAATTTTCTATTTATATGTATTGGCAAAAAACTTATAATAACTGCTTATATTAATCTAAACTCTATAGATTTTGCAGTTTTTTTCCTTTTTCTTTTAGGTATTTGTAATTGGTATCTTGTCTTTTTTACAAGTCTTGTGTGTGGTTTACTAATGTTATTTACTTTTTTTTTTTTAATTTTCTTCATCAATATAACTCTTCCTGTTCTTAGGGACATATTTAAGTACACAATGCTATTTTATCATTCACATGAGAACAGCCCTGATTTCCTGGATTTTCACAGTTACAAAGACATTATCATTGTATTTTTAGTCCCAATAAAACAAGGAGAAATTCCTTACTGAAACTTTATTAATTCACACAGCTTATTTCTTACAACTGAAAAATTTGCCTTAAAGATAATTTTTAATAAAATTTGCATGCTCTGACCTAAATGTGTACTATTTTCTATAAGCTTCAGCTCAGATTTCCTCCCTTCCTGAGGATAAATTGAAGTTATTTGATGACAGATGAGAATTGGATCTATATTTATCATGACATGTTAAATTATGCTATGGTAACAAACCTCACATTCCTAATGTCTTAAAATAACACGTTTATTTCTTAGGGTATTAGACCCTTTGCTGGTCGGAGGGGGCTCTGATGGTCTTTCTCAAGGTTTTAAGATTTTACTTATTTATTCTGAGAGAGAGAACATGAGAGGGGAGAGGTCAGAGGGGGAAGCAGGCTCCCTGATGTGGAACTCCATCCCAGGACTCCAGGATCATGACCTGAGCTGAAGGCAGTTGCTTAATCAACTGAGCCACTCAGGTGCCCCTCTGATGGTCTTTCTTACTCAAACCAATGGCCCAACCATATTTTGAAAGCTGCTGTTTACCGTGTAGGCTGAGGAAGGAAATCTTTCATATACAAATAAATGATTTGATTCCATAATGGCATGCATCACTTCTAATCATAACTAATTGTTCAGACTTTCTCACACATGACCCCATTTGACTAAAGATAAATAAAGTGAAATACTCCCATATGCTTAGAAGTGAGGAGAACCAAAATTATCTGGTAAACAACACTAATTAGTTCAAAAGGGAATACTTTTGTTTCTACCCAGAATAGTAGGGAAGGAAGGAAGAAAAAGTAATTTTCTCACCAATTAATATTAACCGTTGTCTATGTTTATGACTATTTTTAGTGTCCCACATATGGGAGTAAAAGCAAAATGGATGTTAAAAACCACTGTATTAGCAGTAATTTTTTTGTGTCAGAGATATCAGTGATATACATATACTCTTACCTTTGTTTATATGTTTTTCCTAAATTTTTATAATATATATATATATGTTTGCTTTTTAAAAATAAAGTTAAAAAAACAAAAGGAGATTAAATTAACAGTGAAATTAAGTGCTCAATTTTTCTGCATTTTCTCCATTTTTCTCCTTTCATCACATCCTGACTTTAATCAATTTGAACCACTGGGGTGTGTGTGGAAGAGAGAAAACCCTCAGGATAGATTCAAAAGCAATCAATGGTCAAGGCAGACAATAAAATTCACTGTTATATTTCATCCACCATTACACATAAACAATATTTAAAAAGTATATTGCTCTGTTTCATGTATATGGAAGGAATTTATAATTAAAATGTCATTGATAGGAACTCAGGAGAAACATCAAGCATACAAATGTAATTAACTCAGTAAAATTTGAGAAGAAATCAAGACGCTTTGCATGTGAATAGAAATTGAATGTTATCCACCAACTGCTTTGTAATGAGTGTTAGCCCCATTACAGGCTTATTAAAATTTGGATTTATAAATTGGTCTTCTAATACTGACTAACTATAAATAAAATAAATAAAAAGTAGGCTTTTCTCATTCACTCAAATGCACATTCTGAGGGATGACTTTGGAGATTGCCCAGTTTTAAGATATGAGCCTCCTAAGAAGAGCCTTATTCTAAAATACAGAAACTCAAGATATTAATAGAAAATAATATACCTTTTTAAATAGTTCTTTTTTTTAAAAAAATATAAATTTGTCCCTTCTGCACTCATTTAGTTTTATCTAACTTCTCTATTAACCGTAAATTCTGCATCTCTGACGAGTATTTCCAAATATCAGTGTGCCTGGGTGGCTCAGTCAGTTAAGCATCTGCCTTTTGCTCAGGTCATGATCCCAGGGTCCTGCAACAGCAGGGAGCCTGATTCTCCTACTGCCTCTCACCCTGCTCATGCTTAACTCTCTCTTGCTTTCTCTTGCTTGTTCTCTCTCTCTCTCTCAAATATAAAATAAAATAGATTTCCAATTATCTATCTGAAATTTGGCAACAAGTTGGAGTTAAAGTCTGTTAAATCCAGTCAGTAAGACAGGTCTTAACCTCTATTAAGTTCCTTTAGTTATTATTTTGTCAGTGTATGAATGAGATAGAATTTGAGTTTAGTTTACTTATAAAACTAAAATTTTTACAGTAGGTTGTGGGCGCATGGACTTTCCCACCCATAGTATCTATAACAATATCAAACAGATTTAGATTTAAGTCCTCTGGATCTATAATTGACATGCTAGAAAAAATTATTTAGCCTCTTGAGGTCCTGTAAAAGGCAAAAATAGCTGATCTGCTGCTTTAACATAAAAATATTAATGTAAAATATATAACAAGATTAATATGGTAGTTAGAATAGACGAAGCACTCAATAACTTTTATCTATATACCACAAACAAAAATAACCATTTTTATTAAGAGACTCAGAAAATGTTCTGTTGAAGCAAAGAAGATATGCATATTTTTCAGTCTGCTAATATTTATTTTGATAAAAAAGCAATGCTTAGAAGTCTCAAGTTTCTTTTTCAGAGAAAATAGTTTCCAATGGATAGCATTAGCTTTTTTTTTAAGGTAATAGGATCAAGTTTTGGTTGGCTTTTACCAATCGATTTCTGGTGAATCAGGATGTCTGCAACATTTCCCTATTTTAACCTGCTACTTTTTAAATAACCATACTAATCACTTATAAGGACATTTGTAATTTACACTCAAGCAAATTGATGAACTTTGGTTCACACAGAAAAAAACTAAAATCCACTACTGACCAGGGAAGACTGGTCCTTACCTAGAATGTTCAAAAATGATGTAGAGTTTCTGAAACAATGATCTGTTTTGATCATACATCCATTATTATTGTCTTTTTTATTGCACTTGCCCACCAGAAATGTGTTTTGTACTTTTTTTTCTCCTTGACCTAGTTTTCTCTGAGTAATTAGATTGAGTTTTCTCTGTATCACTGCACCACTTGAAAGCTTCTAGGATCGGAGCTTCTCAGTAATCCTGTTGCTGATTAAATCAAATTGGAGCCTATCTTGCCACCTTGTGCTGACATTGACTGACATCATGGCAATTATCTGTAATAATTATCAGTAAGCTGTAATTGGAGGAATCAGAAATTGAAACTATATGGATTTTATACTGCTGAGATTATGATATCATCCACAGCTTTGCTCAGGTTTCAGTCCTATTTTAAAAATAAATGGAATTTAGGAATTACCCAATCTCTGAACAAATTACTGAGCACTTAAATTCACAGGATGACTACAAAAATGAAGGAAACCACAGGCCTTGTCCTGGAGTCATTCATGGCATCATGTCATGGATTGAACAAGATGAAGAAAGGGACCATAGAATGTTTTCCAACCCAAATTGTAGTGTAAGCATACAAATAACCTAAAGCTTCTTCTTGAATCCCAGTGATAAAATAGTGAAAAGGTCAGAAAAAAATTATTGTTGAGAATTTCTATTCGCTAAGACCATGCTAAGTATTTTAAATATTTCAATTAATAGTTATAACAACATTGCAAGACAGAGGTCATTCTATTTAATAAAGAAACTTTGCTATTTAATAAATGAGGAAACTAAGACTCAGAGGATTAAGTAGCTTGCTCAAGATCACAAATTTAGTGAGTGGGAAACTGAGAATTTGAATTGAAGGCATGGGCATACTAATGAAAGAAGAAATTAGGTTACAACCTCTGCAGGCATACAGAGAAAGAATGGAAATAAGCCACCAACATAGTCCCCCAAAGCACAATAGTCACCTAGTCTCCTGTATCAGGCACCTAAATCACTGAGTTGTAACTTTCTGGTTTATTTCTCCTTCTCACTAGATCATGAGCTCAGTGAAAGCAAAGACATAGTCATGTTCATCTTTGAATTTTTTTTTTTGCCATGAATTGTGCTCAGTATGTGGCTACTGAACAATATTTGAACCAATTAAGCATTTCTTCTACACAAGAGCTATCTTTTGATATTTCAAAGCAACTACCTTAAGGAGGAAATACAAATTTCAGAGTCCAATTCTTGGGTCACAATTCTATATTCTACTATAGGACTTAAATGTATAATTGAAATGCAACATAAAAGTTCCAAGTTTTTCAGTAAAAGGAAGTGAAATGTCTTGCCAAAATAGGACAAGATTCAAGTTAATTCTTAAAATTTTTTATATTTATTGCACGTAATAGTCACTATTTAAACTACCGATCACCTCAAAATTTCACTTTTTAAAAAATTCCTGATGTTAAACTTTACCTTTTCATTTGTCAAATGAAGACTGATATATTTTTCTCATTCTCAATTCTCCCCAATACCTTTTATATTATAAAAATAATTACATATCTAAATCTTTAAGAAGAGTTTCTCATAGCAAGGATTTTAATGTCAAGGTCATAGAATTCAAGTAGATGTCTCTTTAATTTCCAATAGTTCTACATTTTTAAAATTATTTCCACTGGTGAGTTTGAATCTATTCATAAATTAAGGGGCATTTTTTATGAGTTATTTATATAAATGGAGAAAGAGAAGAAGAAAAAGACAGTCTCCTGCCTTACATAAGTTCACAGTAGAGTTACAGAAACCAACAAATTAAAATACAAGTTGTGAATTTAAAAAAGTATGTGAATAAAAGAGCTAGAGAAAAACAGAAGAGAGAATCTCAGACTTGATAGGGATTTTAGGGAGACTCCAAAAACAATTAAACTGGATCTTGGAGGATAGATAGGAATATGACCAGTAGCTAAAGGGGATAAAGATAGTCTAAGTAAAAGGATCACAATGCACAAAGGCACAGAAGCATGGTGAGGAAACCTGTGAGACAAAAGGAAGAGGAGACTCTGTCATTCTGAGCAGGTAGCTTTCTTTGGGAGCAGGCCCTCATCAGTCCTTGCACTTAAGGGATAAGCATTTCTCTTACCTCATTTGAGTCTTCAAATTTATAGACAAAACAAAATTAGATTTATAAGCAAGGGAAAGCTATAGAGATGCAGATACCCAGGTCTTCCTGTACTCCCTCATTTGCACAGGGATAAAGCAGCAGTGGTATCTGTGGAATGGACATGTCTGCTGGTTAGAGACTCACTCTGGCAAACTACTTTGAACCATCCCACTGGTGCATCAACTAAAAGATGAACCACTGTTCCTGCCAGTCTCGTTTGTTCTTTCACATCAAAACCTGTACTGCAATCCAAAGTGAATTTACCAAATAGACAAGACATCTCTCTGTAGAATTCAAAATACACCATACATCCTGATGTGGCCACAGAAATCAATTCACTCAATAAACCGGTGCTTCCCAGAGGATGTCCTATCTAAACTAGGACCTGAAGAACATACAGTTATAGCTCCGTTGGAAGAGATGTATAGAGGAGAACAGGAAATAAACAAGATTACCAGGTTAGTGAGAAAGTATTCAAACCCTTTACTTGACATAACATAGATAATTCATCCAGCCGATGTTAAAATGTTTTAATAATCTGGCTTCAGTTTAGTAGAACTATATTGAGGCACTGGGATAGGTATTGGTGGTTTAGAGTGGAGGACACTAGACTTTGCAAGGAGCTGGCAATATAATAAAAACACATATCCATGAACAAATGCAAATGCATTATAGAATAACAACAGCACTAAGAAGTTCACGGTATAAGGTCAAGGTTGTCCAGAACATGGTCTTTTATGGAGGTGGGGATTAGTTCACCTACAGAGTATAAGTCACACTTTTCTTAAGTGCCTTATACCACATCGAGAAAGGAAAGGGGCACAAAAGTGCGTACTCATCAGTATTTCATCACAGCAAGTAATAGTAAAAAAATCTAAATTGGTATTTTAGAATTTGAACTCTTTAACTTTTGAATAATTCCCTAGCTGCCATAGAAGTAGGGTGAGAATATAATTTCCCATTTGAACCAGCACTATGTTGTCCATTAAAGGAGATGGTATTAATAATTAGGACAGGAAAATAGGAAGGCAGTGTGTGGGAAAGTCCCAGGCAAACCAGGGCTTATGGTCTCCTAGGGAAAAGAAGAGTTACCTCCAATGAATATATAATGCCAAAGACTTTAGAATTCACAGATGGTATTTTAACTAAAACTAAATGTTACCTAAAATCATTTACTTGAAAAACTTTCTAAACTGCATCCATAAATTACTATACCAAGACAATATCTAAATTCCACTAAAATGTATTAATGTCAAAATCTAATAATGTTTACCAATATACCAGTTTCAAGATATATTTTAGTTCCGTGTTTCTTCAGGGGAAAAAATCGTTATCCTAACTTAATTTCATGAAAAGTAAAAATGATTATGTTCAAAATGCAACTACTTCATTAGATTTGTTAGTATTTAATGATTGCCTTATATATAACATCTATACACTGCATCTTAGCTGACAGTATTTAATATATTCAGATAGATTATGCATATATTATAATCAAACATGATTAGATGTGCTTACAAATTAATTGCATCTTTAAAAATATTTAATTTGTTTTGATATAATATCATGAACCATGCTGGGTTTGGATCTCTGCCATATATATATTAAAGCTAAACAAGTCTTTGTTGTAATCAAGCTCATATTTTAAATGTGTTTAATGCTTAGTTCCTTTGCTATAATCTAATTACAGCCAAGGCAAATCAGCCTGGAGGACTATTTGCAATAGTTCTGAAGCACAATTTTGTCTTTCAAATAGATAGGTTTATTCTTTTACTTTTATCAAAGAATATTTGCACACAATTTAGAAACTTGGAAAGTACTACTCAGTTTGTAAAGATAACTGTAAGCTCTGTGTCATTTTCCAAGACCTTTAGGCAAAAGCAACTATTGTAGGTGTTTCTTCCAGTAGTTACCTCCATGTTTTTAACAGGTGCAAGCTATTTGGCTTTTTAAATTTCAGTCATTACTTGTTGACCTCCTGCAAAGATGGATTTTATTCTTATACCATTCACATGTCTATACTATCTTGATCCTCACTCTCAATATACTGTAGGCATACCATATATTGAAACTAGTATTTTAAGTATGTAAATACTGATGCTTAGAGGCTCACGGTATGTACTATGCTTTTACTTTTGGGAATTGAGAGTCTTTTTTTTTTTTTTTTTTTTTTTTTAGTTACCTGGGTTAGTAAACTGTCTTGTTCTAATTTTGTTAGCCTTCTACGCATCTATTATTGCTCCTCCTAACTTTGTCTGGTATAACTCTAAAACACCTCTAAATAAGGTCAAACACATTGATCAGCTTACTATTTTTGAGAAATACCTCTGGAAATTCTCCTATCTTTGTATGCCAAATGCCTTTCGTCCTGCTCTAATGAGGACTAATCCCTCTCTAGATCTGTAGCATAGATACTATCCTGGGATAGCTCTTTACCATTTTCCTGGGCATTCTCAGTATCTTTTGAGATTCAGTTTCCAGGTACCTGTCTTTAATTCTGTTTTGCACTATTCTCTTGTTCTGGGAGAGCAGTAGCTTTCCTAAAAAAAGAATGGATATTTTTGAAGACAAAATTTATGCTGCCCACACACTTCATTGGGAATTTGCCTGTGTTTATAATTCTTAGTTGGGTATAATTTCCCTTCTGTATCTTATTGTGTCATGGATGCACTACTTTCTCTTAATCCTCTAAGGATATTAAGTACATAGTTTGTTTTACTTCCTGCATGATCATGGATTTCTCCAAGTTACTTTTTTCTTAAGATTTTTTTAAAGATTTTATTTATTTATTTGAGAGGGAGAGAGAGAGAGAGAGAATGAGAGGAGAGAGGTCAGTGGGACAAGCAGACTCCCTGCTGAGTAGGGAGCCCGACTTGGGACTTGATCCTGGGTCATGACCTGAGCCAAAGGCCATCACTTAACCAACTGAGCCACCCAGTCACCCCCTCAAAGGTACCATATATTATTGTTGTATTTTGATGAATTATTAAATTAGAACTCTTCTGCTACCTTCTGTTTGTTCATATTTGAATGAAACCCTACAAATCCTGATTCAGAAATTATGTAAGGCACCTGAGTGGCTCAGTTGGTTAAGTGTCTGCCTTCAGCTCAGGTCATAATCCTAGGGTTCTAGGATAGAGCCCCACGTTGGGCTCCCTGCTCAGCGGGGTGTCTGCTTCTCCCTCTCCCTCTGCTTTTCCCTCTCTCTCTCTCTCTCTCTAGCTCACTTTCTCTCAAATAAATAAATAAATAAATAATCTTAAAAAAAAAAAAGAAGAAAGAAATTGTATCATGTATGGAGCACATGGTCTGGTGGAATTCTCTATAAAATACCAGGCATACAAGATGGCTGCTTTGTTAAAAAGTCTCCTAAATGTCAGTATTTATAGATCCTTCCCCTGGGACAGATAGTTTCTACAGAAAGAAATATTCTACTTTTCTGTCTGGGTGACATAAGAAAGTTTTCCAGCATTCTAGAAGCCAAGCAGCAGCCTAACAGAAGAATTATGTATAATAATGGTGAGGGAGACTGAACTCATTCTACTTTACAGAAACTTATTTAATCTTCCTGATTTAAGTAAAGCACAACAGAACTATTCTCCCCTGTGCTGATATCTAAACCAATCTTCAGGGACAGGGAAGGTCCATTCAACTGGCTGTGAGGGCTTAAGAAGGGAATCAGTTTGTCACAATAACAACTTCCCTGGTACCTCTCAAAGACCTGTGACAGTTTGAACAATGGAATGATCACCATATGCCAGGGCTATTTGTACTCATCTCATGGCCATCCAACATGTAAATCACCTGCAAAATCCCATTTTAGAGTTCTTAGAGTTTGCTCCTAGGACCATTCTTAGTGGCATCTGCCATATGTTGGATTCTTGGAGATTCTGAGATGGAAATTTGCAGATGATAGCAGAGATGGGAAGAGGGGGAGAAGGGATGTGATGCCAGGAACACCATGTGTTAGGATGTGAGAGCAGCAAGACAGGACAAAGGAAAGAGCTGAATTGTGATGTAGCTGCAATGAGGCTTCAGCCAGTCTCACAGGGAAATCTTGATATCGGGATGCCCTTTGGAGATATTCTCATTGATGTAAGAGACCTAGGTTTTTTGCCCCAACATGCACCAGTTATTGAATACAAACTGCTGACAGCAAGGAGGCATTACCCTTAAGAAATGCTGCTCCTTTTGGCCATAGCAGTTCCCAGTGAGGGACTCCACTATTGGTTGTTAACGAGCAATACTCCAAGCAGTGGGACAAATAACTATCTTGGTCCAGAAGAGGATATCTGAGCAACGCACAGTACACAATTTAGCTAGCAGCTTCTGCATTGCCCTGATACCTGGCCCTGCTAATCCACTTGCAAGTACCTCTCAGTTCCAACCTATAGTTTAGGCTTGGCCCATGGAAATACACACAATTTCCCCACCACTAGTGATCATGCAAATCTGTTTCCATCACCATCCTCCCTCCTGGCTTTAACATCAAAAGCAAAGCCATCATTCTTTCACCCTGTTTTCTGCAGATAGGTGGAGGTAGGGGAGAGTTGAATACTGACCTGTGTGTCCAGAACATTTCCAACTGCATATCTTCAGGTAAAACTGTTCATGGCAACCTCAAGTCCAAGTGCTCCTTATTTAGCTTAAGGTCAGAAAATTCCCTTAAAAATGATCTTCATACATTGTTTTTCTATTGAGACAAGTGATAGTGACAAAAGGGAAGGTGATTTGGAAATCATTTAGTAAGTCTAACAATATACACAGTAAGTCTAACAATATATACAGCATTACTTTTTCAGCTGGATGGACCCTCAATCTTCACCATCATCACATTAAATATCTTATTATACTCTGAATTCCATGAAGGTAGCAATTTCCCCTGCTATATATTAAACATGATAGAAGTGATACAAATATTTTAAGACAGAAAAAAGGGGGGCACCTGGTGGCTCAGTGGGTTAAGCCTCTGCCTTCAGCTCAGGTCATGATCTCAGGGTCCTGGGATCGAGCCCCGCATCGGGCTCTCTGCTCAGCAGGGAGCCTGCTTCCCCCTCTCTCTCTGCCTTTCTCTCTGCCTACTTGTGATCTCTCTCTCTCTATGTTAAATAAATAAAATCTTTAAAAAAAAAGAATAAGACAAGAAAAAATCAAATAAAGCTTAGGAAAAAATACAACTGTAATTTATTTATATCAAGTTAAAGAAGAAAATTAGAATTGTTTATTCATAGAGGTATCAGAAGGTATTGGATAAAAATCCTACCAATATCCTTTTTTTAAAGATTTTATTTATTTGACAGAGAGAGATCACAAGTAGGCAGAGAGAGGGGGGAAGCAGGCTTGCCACTGAGCAGAGAGCCAATGTGGGGCTCGATCCCAGAACCCTGGGATCATGACCTGAGCTGAAGGCAGAGGCTTTAACCCACTGAGCCACCCAGGCCGCCCCTACCAATATTCTTAATAAAAAGTCTAATTAGCTAGAAATACAATAGCATAGATATAATCTGTGAATTTCAGTTTTACTTCTTATTACTTCTATATCATAGTTTTCTGATCATCTTAAAGTTTCTAAGTTAATATTCCTGTAGATGAAGCAGCTCTTTCATACTATTCTCTAAGCAGGAAATTAGGAAGAACTTTCATGTTTTTTATAAATGTGCTCTGGATTTCCTTTAAGTAAGAAAAATCTCTAGCAATTAGGTGATTCAAGTTTAAGCATTAATGTGGATTGGCATCAATTATTTTAATTGATGTTGGCAAGGTCAATGCAAACACTGAAAGTGGAATAAACACTGAAATGGTCTGGTAATGAAATAAGCAGTGAGTGATTAGTCACATTTATAGCCATGTACCGGTATGTTTTCAATCTGCTTAAGGAGAATTTGAAAACACAACATCATATACATGTAGTTTTGAAAAGAAATTGGTTGTTTTGCATTTAAAAGTTCCAGGTCAAAATGACATAATGAAAATAAAAGGTCTAAGAAGCTAAATGCACTGTCCCCTGTGTTCCTCAGAGTAAAGATGACAGATCATCAATCAAGCAAGGCCGATTCCCATCTAACAATGACACCTTCATTCTTTCTACTGCACAAAACACTAAAAGGAAACAATATGAGCTCAAACTTTGCTTAAATTTTGGTTTCAATATGTATTAGATGTATGAATTTTAGCAGTTAACAAGATTTCTGAATCTCTTTCCATATCAGTAAAATGGAAATATTAATATTCACTTGGCAGAGCTATTGCAGTATTAGTAATAAAGAATATAAACTACTTAGCACAATGCCTGATGTAAGTCAGGTGATATTTCTAGTTGAAGACAATAGAACAAACTATGTCATGTACATAAATAATATAAGGTTCTATACTAGAACTTTTATTTTCAGATAAGGTATATGAGCTTTTGAACTGAGAAATAGTATTGAAAAAGTTCATTTCTGCCATTGGAAAACTGTTAATATTACAACAGCCAAGAATTACAGACTACTCAATACATGCTGGGTGGTGTCTGAAGCACTTTAAATTTTTCAGTTCATTTAATCATCACAACTTATCTGGTAATTACTATTATTTTTCCAATACTACAGATCAAAACAATAGTACACAGAGGCACAGAGTCATTTAACAGTTGGCATTGGAAGTCTGGCTCCAGAGGTCTCATTTCTAATTACTATAATACATTGTCTTCCACGATTTGACCCCAATGATACAACATATCATAAACATGTAAGCTAGAATTTCCCAAGAACATAATTTTTATGTCACTCTAGGTAGAAGAAAATATGAACTTCAAGGAGGAAGTTCTGCAGCTTATATAGTTACTTTGTCAAAATTAATATTAAAATGTCTTCTAAAAGTAATAAAATCTATCTCAAAGAGATATTAAACCCCCATGTTCATACTGTTACTTAGAATAGCCCAGACATGGAAACAAACAAGTGTCTATCCAAGAATGAATGGGGATGAAGATGTGAGAGAGAGAGAGACACACACACACACACACACACACACACACACACACACACACACACACCGGAATATTATGCAGTCATAAAAAAGGAAATTTTGCTTTTTGTGACAACATGGTTGGACATGGAAGGCATTGGGGCTAAGTCAAATAAGCCAGCCAGAGAGAGACCAATACTTTATGTCCTCACTTCTATGTGGTATCTAAAACAGTTGAACTCCTAGAAAGAGAGAACAGAATGGTGGTTGCCAGTGGCTGGGGAAAATGGAGAGAGTTTGTGAAGGAGTACAAACTTCTACCTGTATGATTAATAAATTCTGGAGATCTAATGTACAGCATGGTGACCATGATTAAGCGTAATGTATTATATACTTGAAAGCTGTTAAAAGACTAAATATTATCATCACACACAAACAAATAGTAATCATGTGAGGGAATGGAGGCATTTAACCTTACCGTGGTTATTTCACAATATATACATATATCAAATCATCGCATTGTACATCTTTTTTTTTTACATCGTACATCTTTAATTGACATAAGTATATGTCAGTAATAGGTCCATAAAGCTGGAAACAAAAAGGTCTTTTAAAGAAGTTGCCTTCATATTTTGTGAGAGACTATAGCTTTTTCAAAATGTTACCAAAAAATATTTTTAGTGTACTCTGCTTCAGCCTGTCAAGGAAAACATCGGGTGTAGAAAGGAGGAATTTGAAATTGATTTCACCTTATTTAGGTTATCTTTAATTATTCAGAAAACATCCCTTCAGAGAGAAATTGGTGGTTATCCAAACTTTAAGTTCTATTGCTTTTCATGAAATGTGGCATCTGGAAATGACTAACTGGTTATTAAAAATAGTATCTTTTCCCCTAAAAAGCAGAGAACGACTTGGAGACATTTTCTAGATAGCCCTAATCTGTGAATTTAATAGAATATGTGACACTGATGCTTTATACCTGAGAGAGAGGTGAAGGCAGGACCCACCTTAGCTAATCACTGTGCTTACTTAGATCAGGTATGAGAAAGCATAACACAGGGCCTCATCTTCCCTTAGACCATTCATTGTGATAATTCTTATATTAGACATAGGGACATGGCATAAGAGGTTAAGAATATGGTTTCTGGAGTCACATTGCATGAGTTTGATTCCTGGCTCCAGTTCTTCCAATTAGTGTGACTTTGGACAAGTTAATTAACCATCTGTGCCCCACCATCCTCAGTTGTGCTCCTAATAGTGCCTCGTTGGTTTTACAATGAAGAATGGATGAGCTAATACATGTAAAATGCTTGTAATATTTAAGTCCCTAATAGTTTAAAATTATGCATAACTATAACTTAGCTATGTTATAAAAGCTCACAGAAATAAAACTAACAGTGCTAAGGATGCCATAATTCTCCCTCCCTATTCATTTTAGATACTCATAAAGCAGTTTCTCAAAGTGTGGAACCCAGTCCACCAGCGTCCGTATTACCTGAGAAACTAAAAATTTCATCTCACACCTGCTAAATCACAAACTCTCAAGTTAAAATCCAGACATCTGTGTTTTAACAAGCTCTCCAGGTGACTGTAAGGCACAGTAAAGTATAAGCCCCACTGTACAGCACATTCTAGCCTACAGAGTATTATTTAAGCTAACATGACTTATATAACTATCAGCAACTGATATAAAGAAGTAATAAAAAAATGTCTGAGGTGATCTAGGATGGGAAGAAAAAAAAACTTTCCATATAACAAAAACAAAATTGAAACCAATTCTTGACAAGGTTTTACTTGCAAAAAGAAATTAAGAAGTTTAGAAAAGATGCATATACCTGGGGCCCTAGGCATGGTTATTTTGAAGTTCAAAAGTAAGAGAATAAAAATGAGATTCATTCCAGGGCATCTGAGTGGCTCAGTTAAGCCTCCAAATCTTGATTTCAGCTCAGGTCATGATCTCAGGGTCCTCAGACTGGGCCCTGTGTTGGGCACCGTTCTGGGTTGGGAGCCTGCTTGAGAGTCTCTATTCTTCTACCTCTCCCCCACCTGCAGCTCACACTCTCACTCTCTCTTTAAAAAAAAAATTCATTCTTTAAACATTGCTTGAACTACTTCAAAATGTCTTATGCAAAGTACTGAGTACAGATCTATTTAAGTTGTGTACTTTTAATAAATGACATTTGCTATTACTATTCACTAGTACAGTTCTATTCACAGAGTCATGAGAAATACTCAAACATAGAATCACAGAATCTAATAGAAATCATTTAAAAATTTTGTCCAAGTTTGGTCAATTTTAATCTGTATCTGTATAGAACCATATCCAAACTATCTAAATTTCAATTTAAATAACATTTTAATTCCATTTAATTATGAAAAATATAATCATTTACATCCATTACACTCTTTATTAATATTCAATTTGAGGTCCATCTTAGTTCATCAGAAACAACCCAATTGATATGTTTCTTACTACAATGCATTTTTAAATTTCTAATACTGTAACATGTAGGCATGAGACTATATGTAACATCATTAATATTTAACTAAATTTTTAATTTGAAATAAAATGTAAAGCTACCATCCCAGCAAACTGAACACACAGTAAACCTAAAACAAGTTAGGCAGGAAAGGGTGGATATAAATCAAATCAGAAATAGATTATTAATCTACAAAATTATCTCAAGCGTCATCTTGACAATGCTGGTTAAACTAGCAGCATTTGCTGTGAGATCTTAAAAAGTAATTCCAAAAGCACTATACATGCTCCAAAATCAATAATTCCTATAAAGTTATAAAAATAACCAGTATTATTCTTTGGGCTAAGCACTTCAAAACAATGTAGCACAAAACTATTCCAAAAAAATAAGAGAGGAAGAAAAGCTTCCCAATTCACACTATGAGACCAGCATTGTCCTGATACCAAAATCAGATTAAGACATTACAAAAAAGGAAACTATATGCCAACCTCTCTAATGAACATAGATGTAAAATTCCTCAACAAAATATTAGCAAACTGAATTTATCACAGTCAAGTGGGATTTATTTCAGGGATACAAGGGTTGTATCATGATGATTGATTTGTGAATATTGAACATCACTCAATAAGGAAAGGATAAAAGCCATGTAATCATTTCAATAGATTCAGGGAAAGCATTTGCCAAGGTAAAACATCAATCCATGCTAAAAACCCTCAACAAAATAGGTTGAGAAGGAACATACCTCAATATAATAAAAGGTCATATATGAAAAACCACAACTAACATCATAGTCAATGGTGAAAAACTGAAAGCTTTCCTCCAAAGGTCAGAAACAAGGTAAGAATGTCAACTTTCATCACTTTTATTCAACATGGTACTGGAAGTCCTAGACACAGCAATCAGAAAACAAAAAGAAATAAAAGTCATACAAATCAGTAAGGAAAAAATTAAACTGCCACTATTTGTCATGTCATCTGACATGATATATAGAAAACCCAAAGAACTATTAGAACTGATAAATGAATTCAGTAGAGTTATAGGACATGAAATCAATATACAGAAACCCAAAGACTTTCTGTATACTAACAATGAAACATCAGGAAGAGAAATTAAGAAAATAATCCCATTTACAAATGCACCAAAAATAACAAAATATCTGGAATTAAACTTAAGCAAGGAGCTAAAAGACTTGCACTCTGCAAACTACAAAACATTGAATGAATTGGAGTCTCTGGGTGGCTCAGTTATTAAGTGTCTGCCTTTGGCTCAGGCCATGATCTCAGGGTGCTGGGTTCAAGCCCCACATCAGGCTCTCTGCTCATCAGGAAGCCTGCTTCTCCCTCTCCCACTCCTTCTGCTTGTGTCTTTCTCTCTATGTCTCTCTCTGTCAAGTAAATAAATAAAATATTTTTTTTAATTGAATGAGGGGTGCCTGGGTGGCTCAGTGGGTTAAAGCCTCTGCCTTCAGCTCAGGTCATGATCCCAGGGTCCTGGGATTGAGCCCCAAATCGGGCTCTCTGCTCAGCAGGGAGCTTGCTTCCCTTCCTCTCTCTCTGCCTGCCTCTCTGCCTACTTGTGATCTCTGTCTGTCAAATAAATAAATAAAATCTTAAAAAGAATTGAATGAAAAAATTTGAAGATAACACTAACAAATGGAAAGATACCTCATGTTCATATATTGGGAGGACAACTATTATTAAAATATCCATACTACTCAAGCAGTCTACAGATTTAATGCAATCTATATCAAAATACCAACAAACGGCATTTTATCACAGAACTAGAACAATTTTGAAATTTGTCTGGAACCACAAGAGACCCCAAATAGACAAAATAATCTTGAAAAAAACAGACAAAGCTGGAGGCATCACAATCCCAAATTTCAAGTTATACTAGAAAGTTGTAATAATCAAAACAGTATGGAATTGATACAAAAATAGACATATAGAACAACGGAGTAGAATAGAAACTCCAGAAATAAACCCATGATTATATGGTCAATTAATCTTCAACAAAAGATGCAAGAATATGCAATGGGGAAAAAGTTTCTTCAACAAATGGCATTGGGGAAACTGGACAGCTACATGCAAAAAGAATGAAACTGGATGATGTTTTTCCACCATATAAAATAAATTCAAAATGAATTAAGGACCTAAACATGAGATCTGAAACCATAAAAATCCTAGAAGAGAGCACAGGCAGTAATTTCTCTGACATTGGGCATAGCAACATTTATTCTAAATATGTCTCCTGAGACAAGGGGAACAAAATCAAAAATAAACAGTTGGGACTATACCAATATTAAAAATTTCTGCACAGCAAAGGAAGCAACCAATAAAACTAAGACATCATACTAAGAAGGAAAAGATATTTACAAATGACATGTCTAACAAATGGTTAGTATCCAGGATATATAAAGAACTTCTACAACTCAACATCAAAAAACCTGAAATAATCCAATTTAAAAATTGGCAGAAGACATAACAGACATTTCTCCAAAGAAGACATACAAATGACCAATAGACACATGAGAAAGATGTTCAACATCACTCATCAACAGGGAAACGCAAACCAAAATTACAGTGAGATATCACATTCACATAACCACATTCCTGTTAGAATGGCTAGTATTAAAAATACAAGAAACAACAAGTGTTGGCAAGGATGTGAAGAAAAATGAACTCTCATGCATAGAGGAAGGGAATGCAAACTTGTTCAGTCACAGGGGAAAACAGTATGGAGTTTCCTCAAAAAGTTAAAAATAGAACTACCATATGATCTAGTAACTCCACTACTGGGTATTTACCTAAAGAAAATGAAAACACTAATTCAAAGGAATACAGGCACCCCTATGCTTATTGCAGCATTATATACAATAGCCAAAATATGGAAACAACCCAAGCACCCGTCAACTGATAAATGGATAAAATGTGGTATACACACACAGATACACACATAGACACACACACACACACAGAATGGAATATTACTCAGACATAAGAATGAAATCTTGCCATTTGCAATAACATGGGTGATCTAGAGGGGATAATGCTAAGTGAAATAAGCCAGAGAAAGGCAAATACCATATGATTTCACTGATCGGTGGAATTTAAGAAACAAATGAACAAAGGAAAAAGAGATAATTCTCCCCCCACAAAAAGAGTCCACTGTGGAGAATAAACTGATGGTTACAGGGGGGGAAGTGGTTGGGAGGATGAGTGAAATAGGTGAAGGGGATTAAAGAGTACATAAACAGGATACTTATCATGATGCGCACTGACTCATGTACAGAACTGTTGAGTCACTTTTTGTACACCTGAAGCTAATGCAACACTATGTTGAATATACTGGAATTAAAACTTTTAAAAAATTTACATGAGATGTGTTAAAATAAAAATAATAAACCACTGGTTGCAGTATTAGTGATATTTCCCTAATGCAACACTATGTTAAATATACTGGAATTAAAACTTTAAAAAAATTTACATGAGATGTGTTAAAATAAGAATAATAAACCACTGGTTGCGGTGTTAGTGATATTTCCTCACATTCAGTGTTGCTTGACTACTCTCATAACAACATGTGTTATGTATTTTTTAATTAAAATTATAAAACTACTGAGAAATCAAAGTTATAACATGAATATTGTGGAGAACATATTTATTCATATAAACATGTAGGATTGAGGGAGACCAGGTAGTGAATTATTGCAGTGGTCTAGAAAACAGATGATATTTTCAACTAGGTGAACAACACCAGTCATAGAAAAGTGGATCCCTACAGGGGTAGAAATGATTTGACTTCATAACTGGATGCTAATGATGAAGAGAAGCAATCAAGATCTCTATGGAAGAACATTTCAGGAAAAAGTGAAAACAAAATAGAAGAGGTATTAAAAAGGATTCAATAAAATGAGACTTGTAGAGATAGTCTAAACTTTGTGAGAAGGAAATCACTGACTTTTGAGTGGTCAAAAATAGTGAGAATAGAAGTTGGATTGTAGGCAAGTGTTGATGGAATAGGTTTTACATGGAAACTGGACTGAAAACTACTTTTTGATAAAGCTGTGTAGTTAAGCGAAGATATTAGACAATAGTTTGAGATGAAATCAGGGTAAAGAAAAGTATTGATCTAGGATACGAAAAAGGTAAGCTTTTATAAAAGGTAAGGAAGTCCAAACTATAAGAGAGAAGACAAGAAACTGATTAAATAATTTTCCAGAAAAGGCAGGAGGATATGGGCTCAAGGACAGGGAAAGTTTCAGTGGCCTTGATAACCCCTCTCTCCCTATAGAAAGAAAATAAACTACTTACAGAAGTCATTTGCACATTTTGAGGCTGAAGTGGTGGGTGTTAAAGGGGTTCTGCCCAGGAGTCTTTACTTTCAGACTGAAGTGGGTTTCAAGATCATTAATTGAGAATGATTGTGTGGGATGAGGTCAGAAATTGTGATAAGTTGTATATCTGTACACAAAGTGATATGGAAAATGTATGTAATTAGGACTGAAAAAATATTTCCCAGTAGTCCTAAGATCTCACCAGAAATGAGGATATTAGAATTTTTAATAAATTCAGTTAGAATCATTCCATGAAATTCACATAACCTACAAGTGACTAGGAAGATGGAAAAGTATGCTGACCCCCTTCCTTTAGCCAGGAGGTCTGGGCCTCCAACTTTGAGGGGAAGGAAGAAGTACTGGCTTTTATGTAAGGTGGTGATTAACTGTTTCTGGGAAATATTACTACTAGTTGTTAGTGATTTTTCTTATTGTTTGTGTTTGAGGAATGAACTATACTGAAAAAACAAGCTGGTAAGTCAATAATGAAAATGTCTTTGCTCCATAGATAATGTTTTCAGATATATCACTAACAAAAGCACAGAATCAAATCTCAGTCATTCACTGCACTAACTTAGAAATATTGTTTTGGAGATATGCCAGGATCACTTTTAAGCACCGGGATCATAAATATATTGATTCCAAGCATTATATAAAAATGATAACTCCTTAGTCTAATATCAAAACAAAACAAAAACAATCAAAAGAAGTTTCACATTGTTGCTCCAGTTTCAGCATGCCAAATTTAAAATCATGAGTTAGAGGCAATTTTCCTTATTCCAAAAGAGGAATACACATGACCTTTGTTTTTTCCCTTTGGTTGTCAAATTTTAAATCTCATTTCAATGCACTGCTTAATAGCACCTCTGTGGGAATGTCAGATAGAACATAAGACAGGACATAAATTCAGTCACTCCTGTTTAAAAAAAAAAAATGCCTAAAGTCAGATGGAAGTAAGGAGTAGAATTCAGATACTTAACATGTTTAATAATAGTGTAGGAATTGTGGGGTGCCTGGGTGGCTCAGTGGGTTAAAGCCTCTGCCTTCGGCTCAGGTCATGATCCCAGGGTCTGAGGATCGAGCCCCGCATCGGACTCTCTGCTCAGCAGGGAGCCTGCTTCCTCCTCTCCCTCTGCCTGCCTCTCTGCCTACTTGTGATCTTCTGTCTGTTGAATAAATAAGTAAAAATCTTTAAAAAAATAGTGTGGAATTTCTTTCTCTGGGCTAAAAAAAGAGAACATATTCAGAGTATTCTGCTCTGGAATCTAAGCTACCTTTCTCAAAAACTGCTCATCTCCTTTCTGAGTCAGCTTGCCTCTGAATCTGGCAAGAAGAGGAATAGAAGTAGCACTGATGTAAGAGTTAGGACCCCAGAATTTTGGTCTTTATAGTGTTGCTACATATCTTGTTTCTAGTGAATTAAATTTTCTGATAATGGTTTTCACATTTCATTTCTATGTCTACATTAAGTGAAGGAAACAAGAGAAATATACTATATTAAATGTATTTTAACTCTTTCAAATAAGTAACAATGTATCCTTCCAAGTTTATATTTCTATTTTAGTCTATTAAATCTTAATTCAAGGAGATAGAAAAAAAAATGGGCCAGAATCACCTTCTACAAATGTTCTTTTATGACTTAGCAATATAATCATGGCCATTCTTCTAACATATATTGAGCATTTGTTCTATGTTATACTCTATATAAACAAAACACGACCCCTCCAGCACAGAGATTACAGTGCAAAGTTTCTATCATCCACCTAAACATAAGCAGCAGGACATACTATAAAAGTAGAACATGGGTAAAGTTCTAGTAACAATGTAAGCACAGAGTGGGAGGACCAAAAAAGGAGACCTAAGTATGGAAGGGGACAGTTAGGAAAAGCTTTGGATAATGCGTAGAATTCCCAAGACAAAATGGAGAAAAGGACATTGCGGGTAGAGGAGACCTTACAATCAAAAAGGAAGCAGATGTAGAGATGAGTAATGGTCAGGAAGTAGAGTTGGTAGTAACAAAAAATAGTCCTTTCACACTATGCGTTGGGCACTGTTCCAGGTGATTTATTTGTGTTAAGTGTTCTAATCCTCCCATCAGGAAAATGAGGCACATGGAAAGATATGTATGATGAAGTATTAGAAGTCATTTAATATACCATATAGTTTGTGTTGTACTTTACAAAGTGAGTCAACTAAATAAGAACGTAGGCCCATACCACATGAGCAGCATGACCAGCCATCAACACTGAATAATTCCAAATTTTTTTCTGAACAGGAAAACCAGCTACTGAATTTAACACTGCTGAACCACTTTTGCTTTGTTGCAGGTAAGACAACTGAAGAGCTAAAGTGCTAAAAGGGTGATGGACTAAAGCAGGTGTTTGTAAAATGCCTGTCAGAAAATCTTCTTGTGGTCTCTGTTATTGATACATTGTTTCCAGTAAAAGAGGATTTATATATATGGGGGTTTTCTTTAAGTGACAGGTTATCTAGAGACTTTAAGAAAAATTTTGTTTTGTTTTGCACCCCCCACCCGAAGCTGACTGTGCTATTGTTTTTCTTTCATATTGTCGTTAGAAATCACCAGGGCCTTAGTATTCCATGGAAATTTGAAATCCACATATCACAAATCAAGGTCTTGCCGATGTTTTTATTTGTTTTTTTTAAGATTTTATTCATTTATTTGAGAAAGAAAGAGCAGGGGGAAGGGAAGGAGAGGAGATTGGAGCAAAGTCCCCACTGAGCAGGGAGCCTGATGCAAGGCTCTATCCCAGGACCCTGAGATCATGATCTGAGCCAAAGGCAGATGCTTAACAGACTGAGCCACCCAGGCACCACCCACTGTTTTATTTTTATGTTATTACTTATTCATGAAGCACTTCAATGTTTCTTGAAGCCCAGTGTGAGCCAAAGAAATCACAATGACTGACTTTAATATATAAGCCATATAGAAAGACAGCAGAGAGGAAGGGAACTTCATATATGAAAGATAAACACTTTAAATAATATGCCAGGAATAGTTTAATGTCTTATGGCAAATGGTACAAATACCATACTGCTATAGGGGAGGAGAGAAAAGGAAAACACAAAGAAATAAAGAAAGGAAAGGGCATCTGCACTCTTAAAGTCATATTTAGCTTAAAACAAAAGAAAATATACATGGAAGAATATATAAAAAGGAAGATGAGGAAGCAATGATTACAACAGAAACATTAAAATAACCACAAAATTGAAATGTGCTTGAGAGATACATGTAATTTACTGAAATAAGATTCTATGAAAACCACCAAGAGTACTTTATATTCCTGCACCAACTGGTGCACATACCATACTGGTATAGATGGCACACATTAAGAAATACAGAAATAAATGTCTCCATTAAAAGGCTGACAATACTTCATGTGATTGGCTTTTATTTATGTGACATATAAATAATTGTCCTCTGAGATGTTGATTGCTCTTGAATATTGCCAGATCCCAAAGCGCATTATGAAGCCTGCAATTGGAAAAATTGCCCCTCCTCGGATTTACTACAAAATCAGTACTGTGAGTCCTAAATTTTGTCTTGATGAAGCTATACAATAGTCATGCTGAAATTAGGTGTATAGAATTCCATTCTCAATAGTGTAAAGTACTCTTTATATTGAACCCTTCAATATTTTTTAAAATCCTGCATGAAATAGTTCTAAAATGCCTCTTCATGGGCAAAACTGACAAGAAATTAAGAAAATATTCTATGCTAAAAACAGGAACTCAGGAAGATAAGCAAGCAATGAGGAAATGGATTAGTCCAATGGATTAAGACCTTTCATTTAATGGCCACAAACATGCAGGAAGACACGACACAATGCCTTGGTTGTGATAGACGGGAATAGGATTGGAAGCCCCAATTAATCAAGGATCCTCAAAATTCTGCCCTTGTAGAAAAAGGGTAAAACAAAATAAAATGCAGAGAGGCAATATTTAAGCCAATCGGTCTATTTTGTCCATGCCTCCGAACAGAAGGGAAGAAATATTTCCCTTGAGAATGTAACCCTATGACAAGCTCATACAATCTTGGGGACTAAATTCATATACTTCCTATGGTTTTCAAATATGCAAGCTGAGACATTTTATTTATAATGGAATTCAGTTGAAATTATAGCTGGACTCCAGCAGAAAAAAATACAAATGCAATCTGAAGTAATAATTTCAAATCAATCCTTTAAAAATTCTTCTAATAGAGTTCCAAGAATAAGGTCACAAACCAAAATGACAACACACAAAAGCTCTAAGACAAGCAAAGATGCAGAAAGGAATTAAGATTAAAGAGAAAGGAGAACATGTTAACAGATCATTTTTTTTAATTAGGGTTTAAACAGTACTAAGATAAATATAATATACCAGGAAAATAATTTAGCAGCATGCAAATCTGAGAGAGTGACAATTAGGACCAAGTATTCTAAGATCTTTACTCTTTACATTCTTTGGTATGAATGTAAGACACCAATCAACTTTATTATTAGTTTCACGGAGAACTATCATATTGCCCCAAATTAATCTAAATATTCAATGTAACCCTAAGCAAAATCCTAGCAGGCTTTGCTCTTAGAAATTGACTAGCTAAGTTTAAAATTGGCCTGTAAAATGCAAATGGTCTAGAATAGACAAAACAACTTTGAAAAACAAAAAGTTGGAGAACTATCACTACCTATTTTTTTTTAAAGATTTTATTTATTTATTTGACAGAGATGACAAGTAGGCAGAGAGGCAGGCAGAGAGAGAGGGGGAAGCAGGCTCCCTGCCGAGCAGAGAGCCCGATGCGGGGCTCGATCCCAGGACCCTGGGATCATGACCTGAGCTGAAGACAGAGGCTTGACCCACTGAGCCACCCAGGCGCCCCTCACTACCTATTTTTAACGACTTACAAAATTGGGTCACCTGGGTGGCTTGGTGGGTTGGGCCTCTGCCTTCAGCTCAGGTCATGGTCTCAGGGTCCTGGGATTGAGCCCCGCATCAGGCTCTCTGCTCAGTGGGGAGACTACTTCCCCCCAACTCTCTGCTTGCCTCTGTGCCTACTTGTGATCTCTCTCTGTGTCAAATAAATAAATAAATCTTATAAAAAAGACTTACAAAATTAAGTAATCATCACAATATGGTACTAGCATAAGATAGACAAACAGATCAATGATACAAAAGAATCTAGAAATTGATCCATACATACATGATCAATTAATTAAAAACAAAGTTGCCAAAAAATGAAATGGAGAAAGAATACTGTTTTAGCAAATAATGCTACTACAATTGGGTAGACATGCAAAAACAAAAATAAAGACTCAACTCTTGCCTCACACCAAAAAATAAAAATAAAAACTCTGAAATGGATTGTAGGCCTAAATGTAAGAAATAAAATTATAGGAGAGAATGAAGCAAGATGGCAGAGGAGTAGGAGACTGAAATATCATCAGGTCCCAGGAGTTCAGCTATATAGTTATAAAACCATTCTGACCACCTACAAACTCAACAGGAAATAGAAGAGAAGAGCAGCCATTCTAGAAACATAAAATCGACCACTTTCCAAAAGGTAGGATGGGCGGAAAAGTGAATCCAAAGCAACAGGAAGATAGACCACAAGGGGAGGGGCTGGCTCCCAGGAAGTGAGAGAGCAGCAGAGCATAAAATCAGAACTTTTAGAAGTCTGCTCCACTGAGGGATGTTGCTCCAGAGGCTAAGTGAGGGGGTGTGGGAGCCCTCATAGAGACAGTGTGGTCTCAGAACCTGTGGGGTCACAGAACGACCAGGGGTGTCTGAGTGTGGCAGAGCTCCCAGGTATCAGAATGGGGAAGCCAGCCACAGAGATGGAGCTGAGGAGTGTGCTCTCAGCTTGGGATTACCTTAAACCATGAATTCAGGCACAGTCGGACCACTGCTCTTCAAGCCAGGACCCCACAAGTGGAAGATCTGAAGAGACCCCATCTTCCTCCTCTGGGAGGAGTGTCACAGGAGTGTGTGACAGGAATCTTCTGGTATTGGAGACTCCAAATGGGCCAGAGATTAGGAGGCCAACATTTTCATTCCCATCCTCCAAACCTATATGGAACGCATTCAGAAAACAAAAGCTACAAAGAGCGAACCCAAGCAGATTAATTAGCCTGGCCACTGGCAAGGATGGTGCAATTCTGCCTCAGGCAAAGACATTTGAGAATCATTGCAACAGGCCCCTCCCTGAGAAGATCAGCAAGAATATCCAGCCAAGACCAAGTTCATCAAACAATGAGAACTGAGGAACTCCAGAGTGAGGGGAAAGCAACACATAGAATTCATGGCTTTTCCTCATAATCCTTTAGTCTTTCAAGTTAAATTCTCTAAGTTTTATTTTTTTCTTTTTCTATTTTTTAACTTTTACTCTTTTCCTATTTTAACATTTTAAACTATTTTATCTTATCAATGCCTTTTTTAAAAAATTAAAAAAATTTTTCATTGTTATATTTTATTCCCTCATTGTATTTAACCTTATTATGTGCATACATATAGTTTTTTCTCTTTAAAATTTTGGGATACAATTTCTTCTAATAGATCAAAATATACCCTAAATCTATTGCATGGCTTTGTTCTGCTCTGTAGCTTGATCACATTCTCTCCATTTTTTATTTCTTTTTCCAACCAACTTATCTTATGAATTCCTTGTTTAGAGTCTTTTTTAAATTTTCATCTTTACAATCATATTCCATCTCTCCATCGTGTTTACCCTTATTTTTGTATGTATATAAGTTTTACTTTCTTTAAAATTTTGGACAGTAGTTTCTTCTAAGAGACCAGAATGCACCCAAAATCAAGTGGGTGGCTCTGTTCTATTCACCAGTCTAATATACATATTTTTATTTTTTTTTATTTTTCCCCCTTTTGTCTCACCCTGATTTCAGATCTCTTCTGATTTGGTTAGCATATATTTTTTCTGGGGTCTTTTCTACCCTTTTAGTATTTTGTTCTCTCATTTATCTATTCTTATCTGGATAAAATGACAAGGCAGAAAAACTCACCACAAAAAAAAAAAAAAAAAGAAAAAAGAAAAAAAGGCAGTACCAACAGCTAGGGACCTAATCAATATGGACATTAGTAATATGTCAGAACTAGAGTTCAGAATGACAATTATCGAGGTGCTAGCTGGGCTAGAAAAAAGCATGGAAGATATTAGAGAATCCCTTTCTGGAGAAAAAAATACTTTTCTGGAGAAATAAAGAACTAAAATCTAACCAAGGTGAAATTTTAAAAAGTTATTAATGAGGTACAATAAAAAATGGAGGCTCTTACTGCTAGGATAAATGAGGCAGAAGAGAGAATTAGGGATCTGGAAGACCAAGTGACAGAGAATAAAGAAGCTAATCAAAAGAGAGACAAACTACTGGACTACCAGGGGACAATTAGAGAGATAAGTGATACTATAAAATGAAATAATATTAGAATAATTGGGATCCCAGAAGAAGGAAAAAGAGATAAAGGGGCAGACTGTATATTGTAGTGAATTATAGTAGAGAATTTCCCTAATATGGCAAAGGGAAAAAACATCAGATCCAGGAGGCACAAAGAATACCCCTCAAAATCAATAAAAATAGGTCTATACCCTATCGTCTAATAATAAAACTTGTAAGTCTCAGTGACAAAGAGAAAATCCTGAAAGAAGCTCAGGACAAGTCTGTAATACTTATCCACAGAGACCTGGCAGGCCAGAAAGAACTGGCAGGATATATTCAGAGCATTAAACAAGAAAAATATGCAGCCAAGAATACTGTATGCAGGTAGGCTATCATTGAAAATAGAAAGAGAGATAAAAATCTTCTAGGACACACACAAATTAAAAGAATTTGCAAACACCAAAACAGCCCTACAGCAAATATTAAAAGGGGTCCTCTAAGCAAAGAGAGAGCATAAAAGTAACAGACCAGAAAGGAACAGAGACAATATACAGTAACAGTCACCTTACAGAAAATACAATGGCACTAAATTCATATCTTTGAATAGTTACCCTGATGTAAATGGGTTAAATACCCCAATCAAAATACACAGGGTATTAGAATGGATAAAAAAACAAAACAAAACAAGACCCATCAATATGCTGTATACAAGAAACGCATTTTAGACCCAAAGTCACCTCCAGATTTAAAGTGCAAAGGTGGAAAACCATTTACATGCTAATGGACATCAAAAGAAAACTGGGTTGGCAAACATTATATCAGATAAATTAGGTTATAAGCCAAAGACTATAATAAGAGATGAGGAAAGACACTATATCATACTTAAAGGGTCTGTCCATCAAGAAGATCTAACAATTTTAAATACCTATGCCCTTAACATGGGAGCAGCCAATTATATAAACCAATTAATAGCAAAATCAAAGAAACACATCAGCAATAATACAATAATAATAGGGGACTTTAACACACCCCTCACTGAAAAGGACTGATCATCTAAGCAAAAGATCAACAAGGAAATAAAGATTTTATTTTTTTAAAGATTTTATTTATTTATTTTGAGAGAGAGAGAGAGAGAATGAGAGAGAGAAAACATAAGAGGAGAAAGGTCAGCAGGATAACCAGGCTCCCTGCCGAGCAGGGAACCCAATGTGGGACTCAGTCCTGGGACTCCAGGATCATAACCTGAGCTGAAGGCAGTTGATTAATCAACTGAGCCACCCAGGAGCCCAGAAATAAAGATTTTAAATGACACGCTGGACCAGATGGATATCACAGATATATTTAGAACATTCCATCCCCGAACAACAGAATACACATTCTTCTCTAGTGCACATGGGACATTCTCCAGAAAAGATCACATCCTGGGTCACAAATCAGGTTCCAACTGGTACCAAAAGATTGGGATCATTCCCTGCATATTTTCAGATCACAGTGCTTTGAAACCAGAACTCAATCCCAAAAGGAAAGTTGGAAAGAACTCAAATACATGGAGGTTAAAGAGCATCCTACTAAAGAATGAATGGGTCAATGAGGAGATCAAAGAAGAATTTAAAAAATAATGGAAACAAGTGAAAATGAAAAGACAACTGTTCAAAATTGTTGGGCTGCAGCAAAGGCAGTCCTGAGAGGAAAGTATATAGCAATACAAGCCTTTATCAAGAAACAAGGAAGGTCTCAAGTACACAACCTAACCCTACACCTACAGGAGCTGGAGAAAGAACAACAAAGAAAGCCTAAACCCAGCAGGGGAAGAGAAATCATAAAATATCAGAGCAGAAATCAATGACATAGAAACCAAAAGAACAGTAGAACAAATCAATGAAACTAGGAGCTGGTCCTTTGAAAGAATTAATAAGATTGATAAAACCCTGGCCAGAGTTATCAAAAGAAAAGAGAAAGGACCCAAATACATAAAATCATGAATAAAAGAGGATACATCACAACCAACACCAACAAAGAAATACAACTATAAGAACATATTTTTTTTTAAAGATTTTTATTTATTAGAGAGAGCGCGCGAGCACAGGCAGAGAGACAGGCAGAGGCAGAGGGAGAAGCAGGCTCCCTGCCGAGCAAGGAGCCCGATGTGGGACTTGATCCCAGGACGCTGGGATCATAACCTGAGCCGAAGGCAGCCGCTTAACCAACTGAGCCACCCAGGTGTCCCAGAACATATTATGAGCAACTACACACCAGCAAATTTGATAATCTGGAAGAAATGGATACATTCCTAGAGATATATAAACTACTACAACTGAACCAGGAAGAAATAGAAAACCTGAAGAGACCCATAACCAGTAAGGAGACTGAAGTAGTCATCAAAAATCTCCCAAGAAACAAGAGCCCAGGGACAGGTGGCTTACCAGGGGAATTCTACCAAACATTTAAAGAAGAATTAATTCCTATTCTCCTGAAACTGTTCCAAAAAATAGAAATGGAAGGAAAACTTCCAAACTCATTTTATGAGGCCAGCATCACCTTGATCCCCAAACCAGACAAGGATCCCATCAAAAAAGAGAATTACAGAACAATATCCTTGATGAACACAGATGCGAAAATTCTCACCAAAATACTAGCCAATAGGACCCAACAGTACATTAAAAGGATTATTCACCACGACAAAGTGGGATTTATTCCAGGGCTGCAAGGTTGGTTCAACATCTGCAAATCAATCAATGTGATACAATACATTAATAAAAGAAAGGACAAGAACCATATCATACTCTCAATAGAAGCTGAAAAAGCTTTTGACAAAAGTACAGCATCCTTTCTTGATCAAAATTCCTCACACTGTAGGGATAGAGGGCACAAACCTGAATATCATCAAAGCCATCTATGAAAAACCCACAGTGAATATCATTCCCAATGGGGAAAAACTGAGACCTTTTCCTCTAAGGTCTTGAACACAGCAGGGATGTGCACTATCACCAGTGCTATTCAACATCATACTAGAAGTCCTAGCCTCAATAATCAGACAATAAAAAGAAATTAAAGACATCTGAAACAACAAAGAAGAAATCAAACTCTCACTCTTGGCAGATGATATGATAAATTATGTGGAAAATCCAAAAGACTCCACTCAAAACCACTAGAACTCACAAAAAAATTCAGTAAATTGTCAGGATATGAAATCAATGCACAAAAATCAGTTGCGTTTCTATACACCAACAGCAAGACAGAAGAAAGTGAAATTAAGGAGTCGATCCCATTTACATCTGCACCCAAAACCAGAAGATAAATAGGAATAAACCTAACCAAAGAGGTAAAGAATCTGTACTCAGAGAATGATAAAGTACTCATAAAAGAAATTGAGGAAAACACAAAGAAATGGGAAAATGTTCCATGCTCATGGACTGGAGGAACAAATATTGTGAAAATGTCTATGCTACCTAAAGCAATCTACAAATTTAATGCACTCCCTATCAAAATCCCATCCATTTTTTTTCAAAGAAATGGAATAAATATGCCTAAAATTTACGTGGAACCAGAAAATATCCCAAATAGCCAGAGGAATATTGCAAAAGAAAATCAAAGTTAGTGGCATCACAGTTCCAAACTTCAAGCTCTATTAAAAAAGCTGTAATCATCAAGACAAAATGGTACTGGCACAAAAACAGACACATAGATCAATGGAACAGAATAGAGAGCCCAGAAATAGACCCTCATCTCTATGGTCAACTAATCTTCAACAAAGCAGGAAAGAATGTCCAATGGAAAAAAGACAGTCTCTTCAACAATTGGTGTTGGGAAAATTGGACAGCCACATGCAGAAAAATGAAACTGGGCCATTTCCTTACACCACACATGAAAGTGGACTAAAAATATATGAAATACCTCAATGTGAGACAGGAATTGATCAAAAAACCTTGAGAAGAACACAGTAAGCACACTTTTTTACCTCAGCCACAGCAACTTCTTCCTAGAAACACCCCCAAAGGTAAGGGAAGCAAGGGCAAAAATGAACTATTGGGACTTCATCAAGGTCAAAAGCTTTTGCACAACAAAGGAAAGAGTCAGCAAATCCAAAAGACAACTGACAGAATGAGAGAAGGTATTTGTAAATGACATATCAGATAAAGGTCTAGTATCCAAAATCTATAAAGAACTCATCAAACTCGTACCCAAAGAGCAAAGAATACAGTCAAGAAATGAGCAGAAGATGTGAACAGACATTTCTGCAAAGAAGACATCCAAATGGCAACAGACACATGAAAAAGTGCTCAAGATCACTTGGCATCAAGGAAATACAAATCAAAACCTCAGTGAGATTCCATTTCACACTAGTCAGAATGGCTAAAATTAATCAGTCAGGAAATGATAAGTGTTGGCAAGGATGCAGAGAAAGGGGAATCCTCCTACACTGTTGGTGGGAATGCAAGCTGGTGTAGCCACTCTGGAAAACAGCATGGATGTACCAGCAATTGCACTACTGGTATTTACCATAAAGATACAAACATAGTGGTCTGAAGGGGCATGTGCATCCAAATGTTTATAACAGCAGTGTCTACAATAGCCAAACTGTGGAAAGAGCCTAGGTGTCCATCAACAGATGAATGGATAAAGAAGAGATTACACACACACACACACACACACACACACACACACAATGGAATACTATGTAGTCATCAAAAGAAACAAAATCTTGCCATTTGCAATGATGTGGATGGGACTAGAGGGTATTATGCTGAGCAAAATAAGTTAATCAGAGAAAGACAATTATCATATGATCTCTCTGATATGAGGAATTTGAGAGGCAGGGTGGGGAGTTGTGGGCATAAGGGAAGGAAAAAATGAAACAATATGGGATTGGGAGAGAGACAAAGCATAAGAGACTCTTAATCTCATGAAAAAAAATAAGGGTTGTTGGAGGCTGGGGAAGAGGGATAGGGTGGTGTGGTTATGGACATTGGGGAGGGTATGTGCTATGATGAGTGCTGTGAAATGTGTAAACCTGATGATTCACAGACCTGTACCCCTGAGCAAATAATACATTATATGTTAATGAAAAATAAAAAGAAATAAAATTATAATTTTTATGAGAGAGGAGAAATCAAATGTTTTTGACCAATATTTCTTGTATAGAATACAAAAATTACAAATCATAAGAGAAAATACCAATAAATTGGAGTTTCACTGAAATATAAAGCTTTTGATCTTCAAAAGATACTATTAAGAAAATTAAAAATCAAGTCACCTCCTGGGAGAAAGTAGTTGTAAAACAAAAACCTGGCAAAACTCTTACATCAAGAATAATGAACCTTTATAATTCAATAAAAAGAAGACAACCTAATTTAAAAGTGTATAATATATCTGAACACTCTTCACCAAAAAAAAAGACATACTGTTGACAAATAAGGCATACGAAAAAATTTTCACCATCATTAGTCATTAGGAAATTGCAAATAAAACCACAATGAGATGCCATTACACACCAATTAAAAATTCAAATATTAAAGAAGACTGACTACACCAAGTATTGGTGATGATATGGGGCAAATAAAACTCATACACAGGTGGTGATTGGAATACTTGGAAGTTGCTTAAAAAGATAAACATATGTTATCATATGATCCAAAAGAAATGATGTGTCTACACAAGATTTATATAGAATTTATTGAAGTATCTTTGCTCCCAATAGGTCAATACTCGAAACAACCCAATTATCTAAGAACAGGTGAACAGAAACAATCTGTCGTATGTCCACACAATTGCTAACTACTTGACACTAAAAATTAAACAGCTAACACTGACATCAATACAGATTAATCAATTTCAGAATAATTACGTTGAGTAAAACACATATAATGTCTGATTCCACCAACATACAATTCTAGAAAATGCAAAGCAATCTATAGTTACAGAAAGCACATCAGTGATAGCCTGGGAATGGGAAAAGCAACATTACCGGGAAACTTTTGTGGGGGACTGATCTCCTCATTGTATTGATTGTAGCAATGATTTTTTATAAGGAGATATAATGCTCATAGCACAAAATTTCTACAAAACCTGCGAAATATGTAATGTGCATTCTATCCCTGTATTATTAACCTAAATGATCACTGGATTTGTTTCACAACAACATTTAGTATGCCACATGTTGTTTCACAATTTACACACTCACTCGCTAACTATTACATATGCCCATTAAACATAAAATCCATCTTCCAGGAAAGTACCAGATTACATTAGAAACTTTATAATGTTCAGGATATTTTATAACACGTCTCAATTACTCGTATTGAATAAAATGATCACTATCTCTTAGTGTGAAATGACATTTACCATTGGTAGGTTTGGACCTGTGAAAGACACCCAAGAGAAAAATAATTTAGATCTAAAAACTATTACTGAGAGAATAAGGTGAAATAATTAAAATTGTTAGTTGTGATTCTAAGCCAGCCTTTTCAGGCTTACTGTGGATAGCAATACAGACAATGGAGAACTAAAAATATGCCTTGTAAGTTACTAAATAATAAAATACTCAGTTTATATAAATGACATATAAATACATAATGTGACTTGTTTAAAACTATGTATTTTATATTATCCATTAAAATTTTAGAATATTATGCTTATTCTATATACTTTTTAAAACAGTATGTAAAATTTCTGGTGATAGCATAATACATGGTTTTGAAGAGTACAGTATGCCAAATTATTTGGACACAAATTATGATGAGCTCTGGAAAATTGTTAGATAACTCAAAAGCGAGTTTTAGTAAAGAAAGAAACTAGTTCTACAAGTGGATGCAAACAGTTTGAATAAACTTTTTGAATAAACAAAGCAATAATTCCCATGCCAATCTGATTTTATAGCATATTTCAAATATATGAAATAAATCTCTACTAAGTATCATTAATAATTATTGTATTTGTTCATTTTTATCTCTCTAAGTTCATATATGCAAGTAGACAAAGAGGAAATGACTTGTTTGGACACATATGGGTATTTGTAAATATTTCTTCAATGTGTCTCTTCTCCACTAAACAAAAAGATTCTCAAAGGAGGTGTATCTATTTTATTAAGCACCATATTCCAACTCTAATCACAGTATCTAGCACATAGTGGGTCCTTTATAAATATTAGTTGACAGAAATACAAAGTTTGTAAAATTTCAGGGCAGGTATGGTTGCCCACATTTTACAGTTTAAGACACAGGAGGCTAGAAAATTTAAATCACTTACCAGAAATTTTAGGGATAGAATGTGACAGAACTGTGATATGTCTATCAGTGTTAAGCTCTAAGCTATTTCCATTATATACAATTGACCCTTGAACAACATAGGGATTAGGGGCACTGATCTCCATGCAATCAAGAACCTGCATATAACATCTGACTCCCCCACCTCTTAACAACTTATAGCCTACTCTTAACCAATAATAAAGAGTTGATTAGTCCATATTCTGTATATTATATGCATTATATACTGTATTCTTAAAATAAAGCTAGGGAAAAGAAAATGTTTTTAAGAAAATCATAAGGAAGGGGATGCCTGGGTGGCTTAGTCACTTAAACAACTGCCTTTGGCTCAGGTCGGTCATGATCCCCAGGGTCCTGGGATTAAGCCCCATGTTGGGCTACCTGTTCAGTGGGAGCCTCCTTCTCCCTCTCCTCCATGCTTGTGCTCTCTCTTTCATCATCTCTGTCACTATCTGTCTAATGAATAAAATCTGTCTAATAGATATGTCTAATAAATAAATTCTTTTAAAAAATCATAAGGAAGAAATACTTTTACAGCACCATAAAAAAATAAAATAAAATCCT
>ML103672.1:187623-291935 GCA_003697995.1 Taxidea taxus jeffersonii | reverse complement strand
GGATGTTGAACCAACCCTGCTGCCCTGGAATAAATCCCACTTGGTCGTGGTGAATAATCCTTTTAATGTACTGTTGGATCCTATTGGCTAGTATTTTGGTGAGAATTTTCGCATCTATGTTCATCAAGGATATTGGTCTGTAATTCTCTTTTTTGATGGGATCCTTGTCTGGTTTGGGGATCAAGGTGATGCTGGCCTCATAAAATGAGTTTGGAAGTTTTCCTTCCATTTCTATTTTTTGGAACAGTTTCAGGAGAATAGGAATTAATTCTTCTTTAAATGTTTGGTAGAATTCCCCTGGGAAGCCATCTGGCCCTGGGCTTTTATTTGTTTGGAGATTTTTGATGACTGTTTCAATCTCCTTACTGGTTATGGGCCTATTCAGGTTTTCTATTTCTTCCTGGTTCAGTTTTGGCAGTTTATATGTCTCTAGGAAAGCATCCATTTCTTCCAGATTGTCGAATTTGTTGGCATAGAGTTGCTCATAATATGTTCTTATGATTGTTTGTATTTCTTTGGTGTTGGTTGTGATCTCTCCTCTTTCATTCATGATTTTGTTTATTTGGTCCTTTCTCTTTTCTTTTGGATAAGTCTGGCCAGGGGTTTATCAATCTTATTAATTCTTTCAAAGAACCAGCTCCTAGTTTCATTGATTTGTTCTATTGTTTTTTTGGTTTCTATTTCATTGATTTCTGCTTTGATCTTTATTATTTCTCTTCTCCTGCTGGGTTTAGGCTTTCTTTGTTGTTCTTTCTCGAGCTCCTTTAGGTATAGGGTTAGGTTGTGTATTTGAGATCTTTCCTGTTTCTTGAGATAGGCTTGTATTGCTATATATTTTCCTCTCAGGACTGCCTTTGCTGTGTCCCACAGATTTTGGACCATTGTGTTTTCATTATCATTTGTTTCCATGGTTTTTTTCAATTCTTCTTTAATTTCCTGGTTGACCCATTCATTCTTTAGAAGGATGCTGTTGAGTCTCCATGTATTTGTGCTCTTTCCAAATTTCCTCTTGTGATTGAGTTCTAGCTTCAGAGCATTGTGGTCTGAAAATATGCAGGGAATGGTCCCAATCTTTTGATACTGGTTGAGACCTGATTTATGACCCAGGATGTGATCTATTCTGGAGAATGTTCCATGGGCACTAGAGAAGAATGTGTATTCTGTTGCTTTGGGATGGAATGTTCTGAATATATCTGTGATGTCCATCTCGTCCAGTGTGTCATTTAAGACCTTTATTTCCTTCTTGATCTTTTGCTTGGAT
Organism: Taxidea taxus jeffersonii; assembly: GCA_003697995.1. Lineage (NCBI taxonomy): Eukaryota > Metazoa > Chordata > Mammalia > Carnivora > Mustelidae > Taxidea > Taxidea taxus. The sequence goes on along the minus strand of ML103672.1, from coordinate 290,674 downwards.
GATCTGTCCATTTCAGTGAGGGGTGTGTTAACGTCTCTTACCATTATTGTATTCTTGTTAATGTGTTTCTTTGATTTTGTTATTAATTGGTTTATATAGTTGGCTGCTCCCATGTTAGGGGCATAGATATTTAAAATTGTTAGATCTTCTTGTTGGACAGACCCTTTGAGTATGATGAAGTGTCCTTCCTCATCTCTTATTATAGTCTTTGGCTTAAAATCTAATTGATCTGATATAAGGATTGCCACCCCAGCTTTCTTCTGATGTCCGTTAGCATGGTAAATTGTTTTCCACCCCCTCACTTTCAATCTGGAGGTGTCTTCAGGTCTAAAATGAGTTTCTTGTAGGCAGCATATGGATGGGTTTTGTTTTTTTATCCATTCTGAAACCCTGTGTCTTTTGATTGGGGCATTTAGCCCATTTACGTTCAGGGTAACTATTGAGAGATATGGATTTAGTGCCATTGTATTGCCTGTAAGGTGACTGTTACTGTATATTGTCTCTGTTCCTTTCTGATAATACTTTTAGGGTCTCTCTTTGCTTAGAGGACTCCTTTCAATATTTCCTGTAGAGCTGGTTTGGTGTTTACAAATTCTTTCAGTTTTTGTTTGTCCTGGAAGCTTTTTATCTCTCCTTCTATTTTCGATGATAACCTAGCTGGATAAAGTATTCTTGGCTGCATGTTTTTCTCGTTTAGTGCTCTGAATATATCATGCCAGTTCTTTCTGGCCTGCCAGGTCTCTGTGGATAAGTCTGCTGCCAATCTAATATTTTTACCATTGTATGTTACAGACTTCTTGTCCTGTGCTGCTTTCAGGATTTTCTCTTTGTCACTAAAACTTGTAAATTTTACCATTAGATGACAGGGTGTGGACCTATTCCTATTAATTTTGAGGGGAGTTCTCTGCACCTCCTGGATTTTGATGCTTGTTCCCTTTGCTATATTAGGGAAATTCTCTACAATAATTCTCTCTAATATACCTTCTGCTCCTCTCTCTCTTTCTTCTTCTTCTGGAATCCCAATTATTCTAATGTTGTTTCGTCTTATGGTATCACTTATCTCTCGAATTCTCCCCTCGTGGTCCAGTAGTTGTTTGTCTCTCTTTTGCTCAGCTTCTTTATTCTTTGTCATTTGGTCTTCTATATCACTAATTCTTTCTTTTGCCTCATTTATCCTAGCAGTAAGAGCCTCCATTTTTTATTGCATCTCATTAATAGCTTTTTTAATTTCAACTTGATTAGATTTTAGTTCTTTTATTTCTCCAGAAAGGGCTTTTATTTCTCTGTACAGTGTTTCTCTAATATCTTTCATGCCTTTTTCGAGCCCGCCTAGAACGTTGAGAATCGTCGTCCTGAATTCCAGATCTGACATATTACCAATGTCTGTATTCATTAGGTCCCTAGCCTTCAGTCCTGCCTCCTGTTCTTTTTTTTGTGGTGAGTTTTTCTGCCTTGTCATTTTGTCCAGATAAGAATCCGCTGTTCTCCTTGTTAAGTGAACTTGGTCTTGGCTGGATTTCTTGTTGATCTTCTGGGGAAGGGGCCTGTTGTAGTGATTTTCAAGTGTCTCTGCCCCAGGCGGAATTGCACCACCCTTACCAGGGGCTGGGCTAAGTAATTCTCTCAGGTTCAGTTTCGGGAGCTTTTGTTCCTTGAACACTTCCCGTAGAGTTCCGGAGGACGGGAATGAAAATGGCGGCCTCCCAATCTCCGGCTCGGAGGAGCCGAGAGCTAGGGGCCCCAGTCTTCAGTGCGCCTTCAGAGAAAAGTGTTTAATCACTCTTGTCTCCCCAGCCTCCAGCCGTGCTTGGAGAAAATCGTGCACTTCTGGCTGTGCTCCGAGGTCACCCAGCCTGTGACCAAGTGTCTCTGTCTCTGGCAGAGTCCCACCTGGAGTCTCTGAACCCCGTAGATCCCTGAGCTCTCCCATGTCAGAGTCTCCCCGGATCTTGTGGGGACCCCTCACACAGAGCACCGGCTTGTGTCACAGACCACAGCTCTAGGAAACCCGGAGTTGAGAGCTCACTCCTCGGCTCTGTCTCCGCAGCTGGCTTCCCTGCTCTAATACCTGTGAGCTCTGCGACACTCAGACACCCCCGATCCTTCTGTGACCCCGTGGGACCTGAGTCCACGCTGTCCCCGTGAGGTCTTCACCCCAGTTTAGCCTCTGGAGCAATGTCCCTCCATGGAGCAGACTTTTAAAAGTCCTGATTTTGTACTCCATTGTTCCACCGCTTGCCGGGAGCCGTCCCCTCCCCCCGGGTCTATCTTCCCGTCGCGTTGGATTCACTTCTCCACTGGTCCTACCTTTTAGAAAGTGGTCGATTTTCTGTTTCTAGAATTGTTGTTCTTCTTTGATCTCCTGTTGGATTCGTAGGTGTTCGGAATGGTTTGATAGGCTATCTAACTGATCTCCTGCTGCCTGATGTCGTCTTAGCCTGCTACTTCTCTGCCATCTTTACCCTGAAATTTATACAATGCTATTTCATCTCCTTCTGTGGCTCCCTCTGAATACTTTTTTTTCTTATACTTTAAGACACTACATTTATTTGAACAGCTCTTCCCCACTCTATTATATCTTTTTTTCCCATTCATTCTTAGTTTAGGAAGCTGACCCAGCTTTTCTTTCCTCACTTTGATTATGACATGCCCTTGAACACATTGTAAAGACATACCTTTTTTTCAACACTAAGGTTATGCCCAGTTTTCTTTTTTTTTTTTTTAAATATTTTATTTATTTATTTGACAGAGATCACAAGTAGGCAGAGAAGCAGGCAGAGAGAGAGGAAGGGAAGCAGGCTCCCTGCTGAGCAGAGAGCCCGATGCGGGGCTCGATCCCAGGACCCTGGGATCATGACCTGAGCCGAAGGCAGCGGCTTAACCCACTGAGCCACCCAGGCGCCCCGCCCAGTTTTCTTTTTATAAAAGAATGGTTTGGCTTAGTTCTCTTAACACTTAAATGAAAATATTTTCCTGACTACACATTAGAGTCAGGTGATTTCTTGAGCTTCCTCCAACATATCTTCCCTATTCCTTGTACCAGCTATGTCCTCTCTGTGTTTCTAAATGAAAAGCATGTGGCAAATACTTAACCCATTTGCTTCTCGCTGGAGTTCCATTTCATCTTGATGTCCTGGATGCAAGTCCCAGAACCATCTGCACTGTTTCCTGGAACACATTAAAAATAAATCAGATTGTAATATCTTCTTTATCTGCAGTCTTTCCTTGAAGAAAATGACCAGCATTTCTATCCTTGGCTTTGTTTGAGTGAAGTAAGAATAGTTTTCCCAGAATCCCTCATTCTTTTTCTCTTGATATGGTTCCCAGAATAAATACTGTCTCTTAGTGAAAGCTTTTGGATGAGAATCTAGGTCTTAGCACTTCTGGACTAGATTTATTTCTTATTCAGAACCACAAATTGGTTTATATTTAAGTGTAAATGAGGGCTGAAGGCTTAATGAGTTGAGTAACATGTTGGTGTGCCTAGGAAACAATGACGAAGTTTATGGAAGTACAACTAAAAAAATCTAAGAAAGATTTTTGCGACCAAACAGGTTACCTCCCTAACAAAATGTAAAATAAATCCTGGTCAGAGTAGTAATAATTTTCTTTTGGATAGTGGTTCCTAGAGATCCCAAGAAGACATCAGGAAACATCTGAGTGGAATATGTTCTCAGTGAAGTCTGGCTTGTTCAGGCACTAACTTTTTACTTGACTTGAGTTGTAGGAGGAACAGACACCTTTGCACATTGCCTCTCGCCTGGGTAAGACAGAAATCGTCCAGCTGCTTCTACAACATATGGCTCATCCAGATGCAGCCACAACAAATGGGTACACGCCCTTGCACATCTCTGCCAGGGAAGGCCAGGTAGATGTGGCATCAGTACTCCTGGAGGCAGGAGCAGCCCACTCCTTAGCTACCAAGGTAAGAGGATGGCTCCCTGACAACATGGACTAAGGGGGATCCTGAATCAGGGTTCCTCTGTTCTACTATATACAGTATAAAGAAGGGTAGATCTTCTTTAGGCCTCTTTCTTACTTCTTTCTATTTGAATATTTTAGATTCATTTTCTAAATTATTAAAGGAGTTCTTGAAATTCCATATAATAGCTTCAACAAAGAGTGCTGGAGTCCATCCTTCTAAGTACTATTGTTTCTAATACAGGTATCTAGTGCTTTAACTAAGATTATTTCCATAGAGCAAGGGCTACTTTCTCTTCTCTTTCCATTAGAAAATCTATAATGTATTACTTTTTTTTTAAATATTTTATTTATTTAACAGAGAGATCACAAGTAGGCAGAGAGGCAGGCAGAGGGAGAAGCAGGCTCCCCACCGAGCAGAGAGCCTGATGCAGGGCTTGATCCCAGGACCCTGAGATCATGACGTGAGCGGAAGGCGAGGCCTAACCCACTGAGCCACCCAGGCGCTCCTATAATGTATTCCAAAGAGAAAAAAATAAAAAGTTCCCCAATACATTGAGCTAGTAATGAAGGAAGTTGCATTAAATTGGCAATATAATATTTGCTGAGAGTTTTAGTACTATCTAGAATTTTACCTTACTTGGTTCTGCATTTTTCTAACCCTGGTGTCAGCTGTCATTCCCATTCTGCTCTCTAGTATTTGTCAGCTGTATTCTTGTCTAGGTATTAACAGCGTCAAAATAGAGCTGGGCTGGAAAAGCACTTTATCAGTTGTATATTCTTTGTATACACCAGCCTGAATTTTATTTATGTTCAAAGTTTCATGCTAGGGCAGAATAATTTTTTTTCCCACTTGATACATTCTATTTGAAATTCACTATTTGGATGCAACTTAGAGTAAAACATGAACACCCTCAGCTAATCAGAGCAGAAGAAATTGAACAGGTACAGAAAAGTAGAAAAACAAGACAAGTTTAAAGCTCATAACAAGTGTAGTGTTTGTGAGGCAAAATAATTCCCATAAATACAATAGTGATTCATATTATTTAAAAGACATTTTCAATTTGCTCGTAACAAATAGGCACAAGGACTACATCTAAGGGAGAAGTATGAACTCAAGTAGTGTTGTGGCATCTCTCCTCCTAGAAATAGGAGCAGCCCACTAGGCATTATGACTTGATCTGGTTGCTTGTGACTATAAAACATGTTTTAATGTAAAAAATTGACCATTGTTCAAATGCTGAACTCTGAAGAGTTGAAAGGATTTTAAAAGTCATTTAAAGAAAAAGTCAGAAACTAAGCAACAAACAAAATAGTGATAACAACAAGCCAAGAGAGACTGGGTGATCGTCTCATCAGATGAAGGTGAGAAATAAATTCAGATATGTAAAATACAGAAATAGAGAATGAAGCATAGTGCCTTGCAACGATTTTTAGGATTTAAAAAACACATCTAAAGCAATAGTAAAGTGTGGTGGTTAAATGGAAGGAACTATTAAACTGAGCAGTTCAACAGTGGAACTCACTGGGGTTCTGATGAAGAGTTGACTCATCATCATTAAAGCTATTTGAGTGTTTCTAAATATCAGAGGTTAAATGAAATCCTGATGAGATTAACACAGGGGAAGAAGGGAGATGTGTGACTCAAGAGATGCTTTCCAACCCCTATTTTGTGATTCTACAGTAAAGATTCTATGTAGTTTTGTCTAATAATAGGTTCCAAATTTATAAAGGGGCTGGATCACTATTCCAGCAGGACTTTAAGGACAGGCATTTCTTTTTCTTCCTTATCACGTTTTTTTTTTTTTTTTCCTCAAAGAATTCCACTTCATCTGGAGTGTTATCTCAATCATTGTGTATACTGAGCAGAGGGAGAACATTAACAATAAATGTTGGCTGAAATGAACTAAGGCAAGGGGAGGAAATACTTCCTATAGTTGTCCCACAGTTGGAGAAAGTAAAAGAATCGCTCTCCTCCAAGGACTGATTAGTACCAAATGTTCAAAAAGAAGCAAGAAGAAAAATAACATCTTAATTAAACATAATTCATGTGGTGACACTGTGAAGGGCAATATTGTTTCTTGGGAGAAATTCTGTATCGTGATGAGGGCATCAGTGGTCCCAAGGATAAGCCATACCTTAGACCACCTACGGCAGGCATATTTGCTTGGTGTGTTTTACAGGCCCCGGTCAGCATTAGAACTCTCCCACGCTCACTTTAGTGCCAGAAGAGCATGTGGTTAGACTGTCTGGCCAAGAGGATGGGTTTGAGATCATAGTGTAGGAACCGTGCCATCCTTGAGATCTGAGTCCAGGCACTTGGCTGCTTTTGTAACACCCTGCTAATGACAGAGAAGGACATTAGGTTAGGCACACAGGACATTGAATCTGTACACATAAACATGGGTAACAGAGCATTCTTTTAAAAAAGCTTTACGCTGTGGTGTGTTTAAGAGTCTGACATTAATCAGCTCAACATTTTGCCAGAAGTGGAGTGTATTTTACAAAAGGAATTGGTCTTTTATGTGTGGACCTTCTGGGAAAGGGATAAGGATAGGAAGTGCTTTTTAGGAGTGAGCATCTTTTTCTCTGTCGACCATTTATCTTGCTATTCCTGCAGAAAATGCAAATCAACTGAATCACAATAATATATATATATATATATATTTTTACCATGGCTGCTGAAATATCCTAAAATTTAAAGGAAGAAATTTGGAACTCAGCCATTATTAAAAAGGATAGGAAAAGAAGGATTGGAGAGAAGGCAGCTATTGTCTTGATCTTATTAATTTTAGAGGCAGGAAAAAGACAAGACTCCCCCACCCTGACCCCCAATCACTAATCAGAGCCATTTTAGGGACACTAGTGGCTATTTAAAATCTGAAACATATCAAGGCAAATTTCAGTTTGCAAGCCCTTAAAATAAAATTTGTTTTATTCAATCTATCAAGTCAAACACTTGCATGCTAAATTTCCTTCTTCTAGTCCTTGTTTATGGCTAACAGATTTAATGCTTCTAGCATTTTTTTCTCAAATAGAGACTCAACATAGTTTGCTTAGTATGTTAACAAATTAAAAAAAGGATTTTGTTAGGAGTCACAAAAATAAATATTACATTTTACTTTTGTTTTTTGCATTTTCAGAAGGGTTTTACTCCCCTGCATGTAGCAGCGAAGTATGGAAGCCTGGATGTGGCAAAACTTCTCTTACAACGCCGAGCTGCCGCAGATTCTTCAGGGAAGGTAAAGGATTTTACTAATACATGACAATTACAATCACGTTGGAAGCTTCAGAGGTCTGTACTTCAAGATATTTTTCTCACTCTTCTGAAAGGACTATGAAGGCAACTGATGAAACTATGCCAAATAGACATGAGGGGGTATCCGTCCATGACCTGTCCACATCCACACTAATTTAGAAGGCATTTAGATCTGTGCCTCCAATGTATGTTCTTGTCACAACAGGGCCCAGAACATCTCTGAATTTAGAAGAATCCTTGCAATGTTAACGTAGTAATTCTTGCATAGCATTTCAGACTTTTATTTATGGGGAGATATGCAGCTAACCTGTGCCAACTTATGCTCCACCAAACATTTTCAGTTTTAGCTAAGTTTCTAATATGAAAATCATTAGTATTAATTTGGTTTCTTTATTGACCATATTAATTAATTAACATGGACTTCATCTATGCCAGTTTCCATGCATTTGGTAGCTTCAGGGCAGCTCATGCTTATTTATTAATGCTGAATTTAAACACACCCTTTACAGAATGGCCTTACCCCGCTCCATGTTGCTGCTCATTATGACAACCAGAAGGTGGCACTGCTGTTACTGGAGAAGGGTGCTTCCCCTCATGCTATGGCCAAGGTGAGGACCGCAGAAAGGGATTTACTGAGATAGGGTGGAACTGCAATGTGACTGCACATGGGAACTGTTTTTTTTTTTTTAATTTTAATTCCAGTATAGTTACCGTACAGTTTTGTATTCGTTTCAGGTATACAATATAATGATTCAACACTTCCGTACATTACCCACTGCTCATCATGACAAAGTGCCTTTCTAATACCCATACCCTACCCCCACCCCCCACTGCCTACCCTCCCACCCCCTTCATTACCATCAGCTTGTTCTCTATAGTTAAGAGTTTGTTTCTTTTTTTGTCTCCATTTCTCTTTTCTGTTGCTCGTTTGTTGTTTCTTAAATTCCACATATGAGTGAAATCGTATGGTATTTGTCTTTCTCTGACTTACTGATTTCACTTAGCATTATACTCTCTAGCTCCTTTCATGTCGTTGTAGGGAATTGTTCTTTAAACATGCGGTATGGTATAACTGAAAATACTCCTAGTGATAGTAGCTTTTGGTATTGACTATTTTTTAAAAATTTCTACTGATTACTTCCACAAAGGCTTTTAAGATTTTTTTTTTTTTTAAAGATTATTTATTTATTTGACAGAGATCACAAGTAGGCAGAGATGCAGGTAGAGAGAGAGGAGGAAGCAGGCTCCCTGCCGAGCAGAGAGCCTGATGTGAGGCTCGATCCCACGACCCTGGGATCATGACCTGAGCCGAAGGCAGAGGCTTTAACCCACTGAGCCACCCAGGCGCCCTAAGATTTTTTTAAAAGTCAGCATAGATCAAGGGGATGTGCCTATAAACAAGTAGAGATGACTCTTATTGCCAAGACTCAGTGTCTTAGAGACTAAAGTTTTGAATTTTGAGAAATGAAGCACAGTAAAGGCAGTACAGGTTTTTGCTTTTCCCCTATGACCAGAATATTATGATATAACATAGCTTTTTTTTTTTTTTTTGCTTATTCCTTTAAACTGCAGTTTTTTTCATTGTGATATATGAAGGAATCTTTGTTTCTTTTTTCTCTAAGCATTTCATCCATGTTAACTATAATATACATCCTTTTAAGTTCCTAGGCTAGGAATTCCCTCTTGATGTCTCTGTCTCATCAGTTTCTGAGACAGTGCCAGCTAAGACTTGCACCTTTGGACAGGACATTTCTCACCATTTGAGTTGCCCCTTCATTACACTGAAAATATACATGGATCTCATAATAATACACAAAGTAATTATTACATCTTTCATTAATTCATTCAGCAAACATATATTGAGAACATATCAGAGTTTACTGTGTTGGGAAAATACTCATGCTGTGTTCGATAGCATGATAAAACAGCACAACTACCATTTCTTTACCAAATAGTGTGCCTACCACTTTGCATGCAATATCTCATTTAATCTCATGATAATGCTTTGAGATTGGTATCATAATAATTTCTGTTTTGTGGGTAAAGAAGAGAGATTTGAGTAGGTTAATTTGTTTATCCAAACTCATCTGACTGATATGTGATAGAGCTAAGATTTGACCTCAAGCAGTTTGACTTTAGAACCATTACTCTTTTTTTTTTTAGGTTTACTTATTTTTTTTTAGTAGTCTGTACACCCAGTGTGGGGTTTGAACTCACAACCCTGAGATCAAGAGTTACATGTTCTTTTAAGTGGCCCAGCCAGGTGCCCCTAGAACCAGCATTCTTAACCATTAGGTCCACTGTGTCCCAAAGTAGTGGAGAGAGAATTATTCTATTTCTATTATATAAGTATGTATATATGTACTCGCATGTCTGTTTAAATTATACATATACACATATAATAAAATGGGATATTCTATATAAAAAGTATACTCTGTGTAATACCACGTATTTTGTATATAAGTATACATAAAATATTATAAATATGCATAACTTTATACACATACCCACATATACATCTACATACATACATTTATACATATATGTATCCATGCATATTTTATTGGTACAGATATACACTAATAATAAAATATTTAAACTATCAAAAGAGGAGTGCAAATATTTATAATTATGCATATCATTCTTATTCCTTTATATCCTTCTCTCAGTAGGCTCATCAGTTATCATTTATTTGATGTCTTTCTTCCTCCTAGATGATAAACTACTTGAGGACAGTAATCATGTCATATTCATCTACATATCCCTGAATTATCTCATACAGTATTATGGATTCTCAATAAATTTTAACTGAAAGAATGAAGACTAAGCAATTATTTCAATGGAATAAAAACACCTACTCCCTTAACATGCCAGTATTTTTTTCATTAATTCTCTAAGCTGGCCATTGTCAGCATCAATATGAAAGAGTTCATCAATACCCAATAACACTTTATTTGAACTCTTACTATGTACAAAGAAAGGATTATAGTAAAACTTTGTTCTCCACAAGGGATTTTCAATCTACTTGGGAGAGAAGTCCTAAATTATAAAATAATCTGTGTGGTTTTCCACACAGACAAATATAGCCCTGATCTCTAGCCTCTACAGTGTATGGTCCTTACTCTTAGTTACACACATAAGAGTCCACAAGGCCGGGTAGAGCAATCCTCTCCTCCAGCGTCCTTAGTACAGTGGTGCTCAGGAGGCTCTTCTAGTATCTTCCACTCATCTGCCCCAGCCTATTGATGAGCAAAGTTCTTTAGTTCTGGGGCCACTCCAAGAGGCTTTCAGTTGGATGTACCCCCACCCCCACCTCCACTTTTTTTTTTAAGATTTTATTTATTTATTTGAGATAGATAGCAAGAAAGAGCAAGCACACAAGCAGGGGGGAGGTGCAGAGGGAAAAGGAGAAGCAGACCCCCCACTGAGCAGGGAGCCCAATATGGGCACTAGATCCCATAACTCTAGGATCATGATCAGAGTCAAAGGTAGATGCTTAACCAACTGAGTCACCCAAGCACCTCCCCCAACCCCTATCTCCACTTCCGACTCTCTATTCACTGCAACCACTGCCCCAGCCACAGATATAATCCCTTGGACTCTAGAACCTGTTTGCTTCTTTCTCTCAGAGCCCAGAAGCTTTTCTTAGTTTTCACTGGATTTTTTATTTGTTTGTTTATTTGGTTCCAAAAGATTTCACTCTGTGTGGAGTAGAAGGGCTGTAGATCAAGTAGATCTCGTAGATCTGCTGGGCAGTTTCTTATATTGCCAAAATGAACACACTTTTAATGATCGCTTATGTTGTTTTGATAAAACCTCCTGTCCTCCTCCACATAAGTCTCTGACTTTCTAACCTTGGTAGATTTAGTCTGATAATTCACCCAACTTTGGTAGAGTCCACAGGCAGGAATAGGGGACATTTGGACTGAAGAAAACACACTGTAGTTTAAAAAAAAAAAGGAAGAAAAATATATGATAAACTTACAGGGTCCACAAAATTTATGTATTCTTTAATAGAGCCCATGATCCAAGTGCAGTATTCTAGAACATCTGGAGCATCTAGGACCTATGACCAGACCATGAACAGGCTTCTAAGGAGAGCTGCCAAATTTCCTCAGCACCTTAAAGAGAAATATCACTTATCTGAGTTGAAAGCTGCTTATTTTTGCTTGGAGAAATGGGGGCAGGGTAGATAGATAAGATTGGATCATTGAGGATCAAGATTTGATGATGGCATATAAAGACGTTTAAATTCTCAAAACTCCTTTTAATTTTTGGTACCCTTTGCAGTTAGATTTCAGGAAATAACATAACCTAAAATTACCTCTTATGATAGATTCACAAGAAGCAATCGATCATTATGCCGACTTTACCTTCATTATATCACAGTTCATGGCAAGGCCACTGTTTTTAATTTCTATTATACATTTTCCATGGAAAATCTACCAGACTTGTAAAAAGGAAAGGAAAGGAAACAATATAGGTTCCAGACTAACATTTGTTCTAGAGGTCTATTTGCTTTTTTTTTTTTCTTTTAACTAAGTATAGGGTTTAAAGTTTGGCTATTGTAAGCCGAGTATGAATTCCTCTGGTCCTCTCCACAAACTGCCACATAAAATGAGTAGCCTCATATTTCTGCTTTTGAGCCCTTAGAGACAAGTGGAAGATCTAGGATTTTGATTGGCCTTAGGATTAATATAAGCCAATTTTGCTGCTTACTCTATTTTCCACCAGGATGCAGCCACTTAAAGACAGGGATTGTGTCTTGCCTACTTTGGTATCCCCATACCTAGCACACTGCCTGGCACATGCTCACAACTTACTAAATAGCTATCAAATGAATAAAAAGTACAATTCACGCAGAAGCATAATAGCAGGAGTGTTATAACAAGATCACAGAAAGCCTTCCATTTTATTCTGTACTACTAAAGCTGTATCTGAAGTATAGCATTCAGTTCCCGGTTGCACAATTTGAGAGCACTATTGACAAATGAGAATCAGTCTGGAACAGGTCATCCTTAATGGAGAGGTCTAGTAGCAATGGGGCTTTTATCAGGAATAGTTGAAGAACTGAGGAAGTTTAACCTGGGAAAGAAAAGGGGATATGAAAACCATCTCTAGGAATTTGAAGGACAGTCATGTAGGAGAGGAGCCTGGCTTGTTCTTTTGTTGCTCTGTAGGAAAGAACCAAAATTGTAAGAAGGAGATGTTAAGCTTTGGGGCTTTTGTGTCTATATGTGTCTTATAGTAGAATGGGTGCCTTGTGATATTGGTTGTAAAGATGTGTGTGTTGTGGGATGGGAGCCTGTAATGGGAAAGAATTTGGATTTACTATAAATTTACTTTTTAACTTTTCTATTGATTAGAGATTCTTATTCCCATTGGAGATATATATTAGGACAAGTGTTAAGCTTATGATGTATATCTGTGGGGTTTTTTTTTTCTTTCCTAGAATGGCTATACTCCTTTACATATTGCTGCCAAGAAGAATCAAATGCAGATAGCTTCCACACTCCTGAACTATGGAGCAGAGACTAACATTGTAACAAAACAAGGAGTAACCCCACTCCACCTGGCCTCACAGGAGGGGCACACAGATATGGTCACGTTGCTTTTGGATAAGGGAGCCAATATCCACATGTCAACCAAGGTACTGTTTTTGTCTCTTGTTTTAGCCAAAATCTTTCAGATGAATATAAACAGAAACCAATCAAAGACAACTTGAAACAAAAAAAGGGATGTATTAAAAGGAAACAGAGATTACATATAGAATTCAAGGACAATAACAGTCAAGCCTTATGAGGAAAAAACCACACAGAAGCAAGAAGCAGACTCAGTCTGTATGGCTGCATTTTTGAATCTTGACTTTTTCCCTACAAGTCAGTTTCATTTACCTCTCTCTGCAGATCTACTTTCTCTGTTTCTCTGTGTGTGTGACCAAAGAGGTGACCCTGTAGCTCCCAAGAGTTAATATCACTGCAGTTCAAGCAGTCAGTCCAGATTTGCCATAGTACCTGCTGGTCTTAATTCCAAATTTTAGACAGAGAGGGACAGTGAAAGAGAGATACAGAGAGAGAGAGAGAGGTGACAGTTCATCTGGGCTCTGGCCCAAACAACTAATTCTAAGCTGTTGGTCCGTGGCCACGACCCAAGCATTCTCCAGCCCGGCTGAGCATCAGAGGCACCTGGGGGGCTGGGGGAGGGGGCATGAAGGGAACTCAGTAAAATAAAGATTTCTGAGCCAACTTTAGCTTAGTCTGGGTGGTTGTGGCGGCGGTGGCCAGAGAATCAGTGTTTTTAATAAAGAACCGCGGTCATTTCAGCCTTTGTGGGCAGGCATTTGAACTATAATAGAGTAAGAGTCAGGAATATAAGGGGGAAAGACATTATTCAAATATGAAAATATTTGGATTTTTTATGAGTATATGTCTGTCTATACATCTCTGTCTTTCTCTACATATGTAGCTCTGCCTACCTACCTATTTAATGTATATCTATCTTATACTTACATATACTCCACTGGAGTCAGCTTCTGAGAAACTAAAATTGAAGCCTATATTTTTAAGTTAGTTCATCATTTACATCTCTTAATACTTTTTGTAACATGAGGTATGGGTTTAGTGAAACTTACTTTTCTTAGGATTTTCCACAAATACACAAGTACTGTATTTTCTCCATTTCACTGTTGAGCTAGTTAGTGCTTTTGGAAACTCATTTGTAAATTGGTCTTCATAATGTTTATCAATAGGTTATATAGCATTATTTCCTTTAGAAATCGTTATGAAAAGGACAGGTTGTCTTGAATGCCTCTAGAGTCCTATTCTGTGTCTTTATCATTCAAAAGTATTCCAGTAAATCCCCTGCTGTTATATACTTCTTTGTTCTCTATCAAAAGTCCTCAGATCCTTTTTTTAAAGTATAGTGAGAGCTAATTATGGAGTTATTCCCCAAAAGACATTTGCAATTTAACAGAAATGAACATGCTGAAGCCTTACGGTGAAATTCAGTGTCTCAGCTGTTATTAAAGTCTGGGGCATGGATTTTTCTTGTGGGCATTGAAATCATGCCATTCAGGAAGTCATTTCCCCTACTGGGGATATTCTCACTATGAGACCAATTGTAGAATACTTTACTTAGCATCAGTATATGAAAGGGACAGACAGTGTTTATTGTCTATTAAAAGCAAATCTTTATTTGAAAATAAACACAGGATATCCATAAACAAGTGTTTATTGTCCATTAAAAATAAATCTTCATTTGATAATAAACACAAGATATCCATAAACAAATCAAGCAGAATTTTGAGTAGCATGAAATTCTAGATATTTCATGAAACTGATCATGCGATGCTTCTGATAGTGCTGTTTTTAATTTATTTTAAGAAATGCTATTTTTAATTTATATTCATATCTGGAATCAGTTAACTATGTCCTTCCTGATGGTATTCTTTTAAACATACTACTTCCTTTGAGAGGGTTTTAGCAGTCGATCAGCAAATATTTAATGAATATTTTTGACTTGCGTACTTCTCAGTGAAGAAATATATTCAATTGTGGACCACAAAGTAATTACGTTATCTTTATAATGATGATATCAATATCAGATTTGGGGTGCTGTCCTAAAAAGAGGTATGATGTATTTGTCACTAGAGTAAATCACCGTGTAATAATAAAAACCAGTTGTAGAGTCCTCTAGTGCATCTTAGGAAATAAATTCCTTCTTTTGAAAAGAACTCCCTCAACATCTTCTATTTTCTTGATTTATTAGAAAAGTTTTCATAATTTGATTTAGGTATGCAAATTTACCATAATAAATTGTAGAGAATTTTCATATTGGCTGTTAGTCTGTAATCTTATATTGTAGAAAACACATATATTTGACATGCCATTAAAAATATCTTCAAGATATTTGATGATCATTTCCTTTAATAATCATTTCAATAACATTTTTAAAAGACCAGTTGTCCCCATAAAGAGAAATATTTTAATGTTTGCTATTTTCATCTGGAGAAAATCAGAATGAGGAAGAATCTTCGGTTTTGCCCCAATATTCATATTGTTTATACTTTAGGGCTAGATAGTATTTGTTTAGAAGCGAGGACATTTAATATAGAAGGGCATATCATATCTTCAATCTTATCCTGATGGTTTATGAAACTCAAAGCTGAGCTCAGCCAGAACTGTAAGAATTAAAAAGCCCCAAGCTCACAAACAAACAAACAAACAAAAACAACCTTCTCTCAAGTTACAGAATGTTTTTCCTTCTGCACATATCACTTATGTTTTTTAAAGATCAGAGGACTTGTCCATTTCTAGGAGTACACCCTGGCTAGAGATCATTGATTTTGAAGAACCTGGCTGCCTGTGGAAAGGCAGATCTGCAAAGCCACAGTCAGGGGGTCTGATAGAATCTAATTAGACATGAATTGGGAGAGTTGGGGGAAGGGAGAGTTGCCAGCTGAGAGCATAAGTGAGCTAACTCAGTGTCCAGCTGCAGGAGTAACAGGAGGGATGAATATAACTAGGTATTTGAGCAGTAGCAGAGGAAGAGAAAATAGGGTATGAATATACTGTTAGCTAGGATATAGGGCAGAAACATTTGTTCACTGATATAGTCAAATACATAGAATATTTCCTGGCATATGAAAGGTACTCAGAAAACACCTGTTAAATACACAGATGATTTAGGTTTTAAAGATTCTCTCTCAATTTCAGTTTTGTGTGCTGGAAGTTAAGTGCAGACATAGTGAGGCTGCTATATTGTGGCACTGACTGGAGAAAACACTCTTTCCCTCTCCTTCCTCAATGCTTCGATCTTGTATTAGTTCTTAACTGTCTTTGAATTGCATATAAAATTAATCAGGATATTTACTGGATGTATAAATGCCAAACATTTTACATAAAACTGGCCAATTTATGGTGCTATCTATAAATGATGGAGTTACTTTTTATTTAGCAGTTAGGGGAACCTCTAAAATAGTATACTACTGAGTACTAGAGAAAACTATTTTGAACTCATTTCCTGTAACTCTCTACATTTTTTGCCTTGATATGATATTTTCTTGATGAAAATATAGAATCCATCAATCCTCTATGGTTAAAAAGTAGAAGTAGTATATATATACGATGGAATACTATGCAGCCATCAAAAGAAATGAAATCTTACCATTTGCGATGACATGGATGGAACTAGAGCGTATTATGCTTAGCGAAATAAGTCAACTGGAGAAAGACAACTACCACATGATCTCCCTGATATGAGGAAGTGGAGATGCAACGGGGGTGGGAGTTAAGGTGGTAGGAAAAGTAAAAATGAAAGAAGATGGGATCGGGAGGGAGAAAAACCAAAAGAGACTCTTAATGTCATAAAACAAACTGAGGGGGGTGGGGGGAAGAGGGGTTGGGTGAGGGTGGTGGGGTTACATCATATGTTTAAATAAAGCTTAAATAAAGTAAAAAAAAAAAAAGTAGAAGTAGTAGCTGGTTGATTAATTATTTAAGGGAATAAATAGATTCCGCAGGAGGCACAGATGGATTTGAAAGGAATGTTGTTTGGAAGTTTATTAGCTGAGTTATTTTAAAGTGTCACATCATAATAGAAGTACCTAAATAAAGAAAATGCAATTTGTTGAAAGTGTTGATTAACTTAGAGAATATGTCTCAGAAAGGCATATTAACTTGGAGGGTTTGTTTTGGAGATCAAAAGTTGCAGGTTCTAGGAAGAGGCTATGAATTTTCCAGGATTTTTTTCAAGACACGGTATCATAGATGATGAAACATGCTTTCTTCTTCAAGTCTACCCATTTGCTTCCATTCTTTCTATAGAGTGGACTCACGTCTTTACACCTTGCAGCCCAGGAAGACAAAGTGAATGTTGCTGACATTCTTACTAAGCACGGGGCTGACCAGGATGCTCACACGAAGGTAAAGTGAATCACTTTCTATATTGTGGTGGGTTCTGACTTGGATGACTCCCAGTAGCCCCCACTCAGATTTCCCCCAGTCCAAGCACCCTTCCTCAAAAGTCCGTTCCGAATTATGATTCTCTTTTACTCACAAATCTATAATGGTTCTCCATTTTTGCTGGAATCAAGTCCAAGTGGAGATCATGATATCAGGACCCCTTATAAAAAGATTCTAATTTTGCTGGCTTAAGTCAACCTCTCTCCTTTACTGCTCTGGCAATCTGTATGACTTGCTCTTTTCCTCCTGTATTTGCTTGCCTCTAGCCCTTGGTCTTGAAAATGGCTTTTCCTTCTCTATGCCATTAAAATTTTCAAGCCCACTTTATGCTACATTTTTGTGCATCTCCTCCACATCCTCCCATCAGACTCAGTTTTTCTTCTCCACTTTCAGACCCAATTATTCGTGTCTTTCTCTTAGCTCTTTGTCAGATGAAGTCACACATGTGTCTGATTTCCTTTGCTGGTGTTAAGTTCCTTGTGCTCAGGGATCTGCTTCTCTCCATATTTTTATTCATAGGAAGTATAAATAAACTGCTCAGTAATATTGATACAATGGAATAGACTTTTTACCCTTCCCATCATTACTGAGATTCTATCTAATCCCTCTCCTTTTGAGTATTAACCACTAGAGTATGTACGCATTTATTTATTTATCTATTTATGTATTTGTTATAGCTTGGTTACACTCCTTTAATTGTGGCCTGTCACTATGGAAATGTGAAAATGGTCAACTTTCTTCTGAAGCAGGGTGCAAATGTCAATGCAAAAACGAAGGTAAATAAAATACTTATACTCATTTTCATTTTTCTATAAGCAAAGTTCAGCCATATGAATACTTCACTAGCTCGCCATAGCTTCAAATGTATTTTTTCTCTTTTAGTTCTTCTAAAGTGACTTTGAATAAGCAATATAGTTTTGTACAGTTGTTTGCGACTTTTCATTCTCTGAACCTTTGTCAGCCATGTAGGTTAGCTTCAGAACTACTTTTGTTATAGAGCTGAAGTAGCACTTACGCAGTTAACAGTTTACTACAATAAGATAGAAGCCTGTTGGGTAGAACATTTTGATGTTCTAGAAAATTCTTTACATTATTTTAAGGCCTTGGTCCCCCTTCCCGAAACATCCTCCTTCTGCATGAGGAAATGTAGATGTAGATAGATAGCCTAGATTGTGTCTTTCATTTAAAAAGAATTAAAAAAATTTAAAAAAATTTTTTAAAGATTTTATATATTTATTAGAGAGAGAGCAAGAGAGCATGTGAGTGTGGGGAGGGGCAGAGGGAGAGAGAGAATCTCAAGCAGACTGTGCCATGATTGTGGACCCCAGCCTGGAGCTCAATCCCAGGACCCTGAGATCATGAGTCTGGCACTCAACTGACTGAGCCACCCAGGCACCTCTCATTTTTAAAATTTTTAAACTAATATTCATTAAGTGCATGCTAGGAGTCACATATACATTATATATGACTTTATATATATTTAATCATTTAATCCTAAAAAACCTCATAGTCAGGTGCTATTAGCATCTCTATTTTACGTAGTGAATTTTTATAACTTATCTAAGGTCACAAAGTATTAGCTGGAAGAATTGGAATTCTAACTGAGACAACCTGCCTCAGGGCCAAAGCTCTGCTCTAACTTCCATCCCACTCCAGGTCATTAATGTCAACTCACTATAGCTAAAGTCTTTTTTTTTTTTTTAAGATTTTATTTTATTTATTTGACAGAGAGAGATCACAAGTAGGCAGAAAGACAGGCAGAGAGGGTGGGGGGAAGCAGGCTCCCTGCTGAGCAGAGAGCCCGATGCGGGGCTTGATCCCAGGACCCCGAGATCATGACCTGAGCCGAAGGCAGAGGCTTTAACCCACTGAGCCACCCAGGCACCCCACTATAACTAAAATCTTATCAGTGGTCATTCACTCTCCTACCTGGCATTTATTCCATGCTTTTCCAAATCCTGTTGCTTCCTTCCCCTGAGGAGTTCTCTGATCTAGTCATCCCTTTCCATGATTTTGAACCTCTATAATGTGACCCAATGTAATGTAGGTTGCCAGATGACCATTTCATAACTCCCCTACAACTAAACTAGCCTATTTGTGCTTCACTTTCTCCCAGCTAAATATTTTCCTATTTTACTCAGTCTTTTCCTCTCCTAAATGCTCTCTTACTTATTTAAATCTTACCTATCCTTAAACTACAACCTTTATAATGCTTTCTCACACTATTTGAACATTTTGATTACTACATCCTATGAATAACAATAGTGCTTCCTTTTTTTTTTTTTTAAGGTTTTATTTATTTATTTGACAGAGAGAAAGCACAAGTAGGCAGAGAGGCAGGCAGAGAGAGAGGGGGAAGCAGGCTCCCCACTGAGCAGAGAGCCCAATGCGGGGCTTGAACCCAGGACCCTGAGGTCATGACCTGAGCCGAAGGCAGAGGCTTAACCCACTGAGACACCCAGGCGTCCCAAGTGCTTCCTTTTTTAAAATGCTCATGTAAAACACATTTTTATTATTAGTACATACTTTTAAATCTCTTTGTGTTTTTGTTGGTGATGCATTATAAAAGATGTGGTATGTGGTATAAAAGAAGTGAGGTCACCTCTCCTCTTGAACCCTGAGGGAAGGATCCCTTCCTCTAATTGTAGAGGAGATAGCTGAGAACAGGACACCCAATATCATATAACATTTAAATCTGTTTTCTTTCACTTTAAAAAGGCTTTCTTACTTGTGATACCTTTCACTTATTTCTCCCAACTCCCCACCCCCTGCCTCTAGCAACCACCAATCTGTTCTCTGTATCTATGAGTTCAGATTTTGTTTTGTTTTGTTTAGATTCCACACATAAGTGAGATCATGCAGTATTGTGTCTTTCTCTAACTTATCTCACTTAGCACGATGCTCTCCAGGTCCATGCATGTTGTCCCAAATGGCAAGATTTCATTCCTTTTTATGGCCGAATCATATTACATTGTGTGTGTGTGCGCATGTGCAATTTTATTTATTTCTTTATTCATTCATCCACTGATGGGTACTTAGGTTGCAGCATATCTTGGCTATTATAAATAATGCTGCAAGGAATATGGGAGTGCATATAGCTTTTTGAGTAAGTGTTTTTGTTTTCTTACCCAGAAGAGGGATTGCTAGACCACATGGTAATTCTATTTTTCATTTTTTGAGGCACCTCCATACTGTTTTCCACAGTGGCTGCCCTAGCTTACATCCCCATCATTCCCACCAACTCTGTTACATTTGGAATATCACATGGAAATGCTTAGTGAGGCAATGATGTGTAAGGTCTGGGTTGGAAGTTGTCAAGGATAACGCAGAGCTGACTTGATCCCAAATGTTTTTACCCAGTGGCAGCTGAAGGGCTCTATCTAGCAAAGCAAGGTTGGAACATAACACCAGACTTCAGTGCACTCAAGTTGTTTCAAGGGAAAGAGAAATGAATAATACAACTGCTGCTAGTATGTATAAAATAAATTGCAGCTCCAGGTACCTTGGTCCAAAGAAATATGTAATCACATGTTTGTTTGCTTTTTTAAGTTTATGTATCAGAAATTCTTAATGCAGCTATGTGAGTGGGCTCAACTAAATTAGTGTGAGTTTTCAAAGTCATTCAAAATGCTAATGATTAAAAAGTAAGAAGTTTTGGAAGTCAGTCTTTTTATATTCTCTTAGAAGCAGAAACAAAATTGTACCTGTACATCGCCATATTTACAGGTGAATTAAAGATAGTTATTTTTTAAATTATAAACAATACTATTGACCTTCAAGATTCAAAATTTCATCTGACTCTAGCAAGAGCAGCTGCTGCCTAGGTTCTGAGCAATTCTTGAATTTTCATGAAACTGTACTTCGAGCTTATTTAAAAGCTCTAATAAGAATTATCAGGCATCAGCACCCAACACCATTTTTTGCTGAGTCAGATCACACATAAGCATACAGGAAAGACATTCCTGTTGGGATCCAGATCTTCTCCTGAAAGGAATAAATGCAACTATGCAATGAGACTTTGGAGGAACTTGAAAAGTTAACCGTATTTTTTGTTGTTGTTGTTAAGTATGTGATTGTTGAGATAATATTTACAAGCCAGACATATTGTCTAGAGAACATTATTTATCTACCTGGGGTTTGGTATGCATTCAAATAGACACTTGGTTGAAAGAAAAATCTCATATTAATTTTTCAGGCTTTTTTTTAAGTGAACTCTGTAGATTTTACTTGCTTTTAGAAGTAAATATAACTTTTAATATGTCTTCAGGGGAGTGGATAGCTACATAAATGGAAAGATGTTCTTTTAATAAACATCTCAGGATTGTTTTCACACAGAATGGCATTTTTGGAAAATGATTTGTGTTTTTTCCCTCACATCTCATGTAACTATGGTTACTAAAAATTTGTTTTGTTGCTATAAAAATGTAAACATATTTATTGCCTTTAGTCCTCAAACATTCATGATCTGGTATAACAATCTGGAAAAGTGAACTCATTTTATGAGATTATTAGTTGTTTAAAATGAAATCCTACAAACATCCGCTTGAGGAAAACTAGATTTGGTTAATTATATGATTAATTTGCAAAGAGTGCATAGAACGTCAGCATGTACAAGAAAATTTTCTTTATAAAATATGCTGCAAAGATCATAGAGCTCATCAATGAGAAAGAAAAAAAGGGAAATAATGTTTGTCAGCATTTTCACAGAACTTTAGGTCAGTTAAAGAAAAGTTTATGGGCAACGTATGTAATCCTTCACCAGATTTGAAATCTTGGCTCTTCCCATTTTGTTAATGAGGAAATGGAGGGTTAGAGGGGTTTAGGAATATGCTAGAAGTTGGTAGAACTGGGTCTAGAGCTCCCAGCAGAATGGGCCCAAGACCGTGGATAAGATGTAATCAAATGTTCCATCAAAGATTTTGAGTTGGGGGCACCCGGGTGGCTCAGTGGGTTAAAAACTCTGCCTTTGGCTCCAGTCATGATCCCAGGGTCCTGGGATGGAGCCCCACATCGAGCCCCACCTCGGGCTCTCTGCTCAGCGGGGAGCCTGCTCCCCCCCCCCCGCCCCGCCTGTCCTCTGCCTACTTGTGATCTTGCTCTCTCTCTGTCAAAATAAATAGATAAATAAAAATCTTAAAAAAAAAAAAAGTTTTTGAGTTGCTCCAGACTTCCCTAGCAAATATACTTGTGCATCAGAGGTTTCAGGTAAAGGTTAAATTAAATCAGGCCTGGGAGACACCTTCCTGGACACTGTGTGTTGAGGACTCTGTAAATTGTGAGCTCTTAGGGGCAAGAATGCTACTCCGGCATTATTAATTTACATAAGCACAGTGTCTCCTACTTAGCACATAGCATGCGGTTAGTAAATGCTTGCTGAATGAATTCACTTGTTTGCTACTGAAGAGGTGAACAAATTCGGTTGGAGAAGAAGAATTTTCAGGGGAAAAAAAATGGCACTTACTTTATGCTTCTCAAATGTGCATGGATTACCTTATTTGAGAGCAGAGGCCCTGCAATAGCAGTAAGTTTCTCAGGGTCCCTGAAATTGGCTTCTGTTTCCAGGTTTTCTGGGGTGACGCCATCGGGGGGACGATAGATAGCAGACATGGCAGAGCTGATGATGTCCCAGACTGAAGGACATGCAGACTGATAGACTCTCACAAATACAGGGACATCCCGTTGGATGGAAAGGCCACAGCAAAAGCATAGAAGGAGTCACGTGGCACCTTGTGTATATAGATGGACATTCTATGTAGGCAGGAGTAGCAAAAGTGCATGTTGGTCATGAGGCAGCAGTGATACTAGGTAAAAGGGACATATACTCCTACAAGTTTATGGTATGAATGAGCTACTCAGAACTTAGAACCCAGATAACGGATAGAATTTTATCAGGGTGAGGCAGGCAGATAATAAAAAAAAGTAGTCTGATATCCATTGGCTATCATGATCTACACAGGTTCTGAACCTAGAATAATTGCAAAGAAATTACTTAACTGTTATTTTCCATTTCATCATCCCTGAAATTGGAACAAAACATTTATTCAATCCTGTATTCATTCACTCAGTCACTCATGGTGTATGAGACACCACCTATGTACCAAGCACCTCATTTTTAGGATGACAATAAAGATTCAAAGAAAACTACAAGGCCTGGCATCTGGCACAAAATAAATGTTCAAGGAGTGATATTAGTGTTTTGTTTGCCTCCAAGGATTCCAGTGCCTTTGTTTAATGAATGTGAATATGCAGCCAACCTATACCATACCTGCCACCCATTACAGTTCTGAGCAAGACTGCCTTCACACTAACCTCAGTAGCAATTCCTCACAAATCATGGATTACAGAGCTTTCATCTAAACTTCCAGTTTAGACCAGAATGTTAAAAAGAACTTCATTTTTAAAGTCATTTTTAATTGAGGGTGGGCCACTCATCATCCAATGAAATCTTCCATTCTCTAAGCATGGTCTTCTTTGACCAAACTGCTCTCTGAAAGGAAAATAAGATTTAGATTTACCCCCATTGATTTAGAATCCCTAAAGCTGGCACAAAGATTAATTATTAGAAAAGTCATGACAAGCATTTTTTAAATTTGTATTTGTTTTTATATTGTATTTGTATTAGAGTGCGCAGCTTTCAGTTAAAAACACGTTACTTTCTTTATCCCTAAGGAAGAAATCATTGTGATAACGTTCTTTTGTCATTATAAATCTCTCAGTGTACCCATTTTTAATGCCAATTAGTTAAAATATAATAATAGCTCTAATTTCGAGTTTGTCAGTCCTTCTATTTCATAAGCTAGTCTTTTCGCTTTGTTTAGCAGACCATAAGGTGAGAAGGAGTGTTTGTTGCTGACACATGGGTTGGTGGGGATACTGAGCTCCAAATCAACAGCATCCTTGACGGTTTTGTTGTAAGACTATGAAATTCAACATGAAGTCTAACCTAACTTTCCTTCTCCTGCTGCAAACCTATGCTGGGTCCATGGCCACCGTCACCTACAGAACGGCTACACGCCTCTGCACCAGGCCGCCCAGCAGGGCCACACGCACATCATCAACGTCCTGCTGCAGCACGGGGCCAAGCCCAACGCCACGACTGCGGTAAGCCAGGCGCCCGCCGCCCCGCACCGCGCCGCCGCCGCCTCCTTGTCTGAGGAGAGTTCGCCCTCTCCGGCGAGGGCGCCCTCGCCCGCCCCGGCGGCTCCTAGTCTGAGCTGGATTCAGACACACGCCCCTTCGATGAGGCCCCCGCACTCTGGAAAGCCCGGGAATTCTGGAAAGCCTTTCCAGAAATCAGCGTGACTTCTCCGGCAGCGCTTCCCGGGGAGGGAGCGCAGTCGGCCTGACTCGGCCATCTCTCCCGGGAGAGTGGGGCCCTGCGCTGAGGCTGCTGGAACGTGCTCTGCTTGCAGCTGGTGCTCAGATGTGAGCGCGAGGGCCGCCCCCGCCCCTGCTCCCGCCCGGCATTCTTAAGGGAGCCTGGTCTGTGAGGCTCCAGGCTCAGACAAAGCTCTTCGGGACGTGGAGCCATTGAAATGTAAACTAAGCGGTGCAATTAAACAAACCGGGGTCCCCAGTGGCCCGCGCTGGAGCCGGAGTTGCTCGCTTGTGTTATTTTGCTGCGCGGGCGAGCTTCTGCACAGCTGTAGCTAAATGTGTGACCGCGTTCCCTGGAGTGACGCCTTACCTGCAGCAGATGGCCTGACCTCTGACGAGGAGTAACGGTACTCGGTACTGGCTAATCATTTTCGGAGGCAGCGTCCTCAGTTCAAGGGGTCCTTTCCTAAACACAGTGGAGTATCTTGTAGAGATGTTTGACAACCTCAGGGTTAAAGCTTCAAGTGCTTCTTATTAGAAGAGCAGGCAGATGCAGCTTGTTGTGTTACCATGGTGACCCGGGCTATAGTCTAAAGAAGTTACAAAGAGATTCAGATGTAATGGTAAAAACTAATGATTTTCCTAAGCTGTGCCTGGTTTTGGAAGGAACTGCTGGCTCAGGCGGAGCAGCCGGTGAGCTCATTGGCTCGCAGCGCCGTCCTCCCTCTCAGTTCTCCCTCTTTCTCTCTTTCATTGCACTCTCTTCAGAATGGCAACACCGCCTTGGCGATTGCTAAGCGTCTGGGCTACATCTCCGTGGTCGACACCCTGAAGGTTGTAACAGAGGAGGTCACCACCACCACCACAGTGAGTAGGAGCTTGTGGGCTTGGGTGCCAGTGTCTTGGTTTTCAAGCCACATACTTTGTGCTTACAAACTATGTGGAGCTTTTGGTTTGGAACTTCTTTGGGTGAATGTATGGTACACCATAGAGGAATGCAGATGAAAGTGCATTGACACAGCTTGGGGTGGGGGGGTTGGCTTCCTTTCCTTAACATGAATCCATGTAAAATATAAACATAATTGTATAATATTTAGTTCCTTTTTGTCCGACTGCTTTTGGGGGGAGGGGGGCTGTCCTGCCCTTTCACTGTAGTTGGGTGTGACACCTACTTCTGGCTAAGTGGTAGGACACTTCAGAGCAAATCTTAGCCAGGAGGTCAGGCCAGCCTTTGGAAAGACTCTGATCCTCCTAATGCCATGCTAACGATTGGCCTAATGCATTCCCTTGAGAACGGTTCCTCCTTACTTCCTTCTTATTTCTGATCATCATATTTTTTAATTGAAAAAGGGAGTTGGTTGTACTTAGTAGGTCAGCTGTATCTGTATCACGACAGAGCATATATTTAACATTTTTTATTTTTGCTAGTTGGGATATGACCCTGATTCTTTAGGAGGAGCAGGGATCATTGATGGCCTTGCAGGAGAATGAAGACTCTGGGACTAATGAGTCCTAAAGCTCTTGTACCATTCAGTTGGAGCAAAACTGAAAGGAGGCTGCCCCACAGGGGGACTCACAGCTGAAAGAGAAAGTGCTGTTCTCTTTTGCACTTTTTATTAACTTTTTTTCTTAAGCATGAACTCTAAGAACAACAGCTCTTTAACTTCTCTTTTTAAAATAGAAAAATAGGGTGATGGTGGAGCATTACATATGTTCTTCAGAGACAATAAGATCACAAATCAACATAAAAAGTCTGAATGGGGTTCTAGTAAATGTGTAATCCTTTCTAGTAAGAAAGGATATGTGTAGAGTTTTAGAACACTTGTTTCTTTGGACAGATGTGGAAAAAGAAAGAAATTTTATTCTTCAGACTGACACCAAGTTCCTGTTGACATTGAAGCAGATGGAATACAGTTGGTTTGATGTGGAATTTTTAATAGAGTGGAGTATGATTTATTAATGAACTGCGAGACATAGCCTGAATTTAGATGGGCGAGAATAGTACTGCTTGTTTTCTCAAGTGGAATCTTAAAACATTTGGCTAATACACCACAATATTTTTTAAAGATTTAAGGCATGGCTTCAATAAATTATATAAGAGAAAAACAAGTCTTGTCACTACCCATCACTATACTTCTGAGTTGCTATATATGGCTGAATCTTAATGGCTTTTTCTTACTATATGATTTTTTTATACCAGGAAAATCTTCCTATTAGGGACCTATACATATGTGTCTTTATTTGGCATCTTTGAAACAATGTGCAAATCATAGATAAGTGAAGCTTGTAGTGACAAGAGTGGTCAAGTACATCTGTTCTTAGAAGTCATGTTTTCTGAAACTTTATTAACTTTTCTGGTCATCATTTACATACATTTTTATCAAGTGACCACTAGATGGCAAGCTTGCATCTTTTTTGCTACTTGACCTGCTTTTCTTCCATTCATTTTATTTACTAATCATTCCTCCAATATTTATTGGATATAAAATATGCTCTGAGCTCTATGCTGACTGGTGAAGAGTCATCAGTGGTGAAAACATTACCCCCCTCCCCTCAGCAGCTTGTAGTTTAGTGGGCGTGGAGAACGGGACTTACATTTTGTAAGAAAATAAATTTTTCTTTAACATCAACAAAACTATGGAACTTACATGTTCGGTTTCAAATAGGTCCCAGGCTCATAAATATTACTTGGAGGGAATTACTTTAACTATATAGATCTATATTTGAAAAGAGAAATTAGCTTGCTAAATACTATGACTAAGCAAGTTCAGATATCTTTCAAAAATTAGACATAGAGTCATATCTCTGCCACATCTAGCTTTAGTGGAATACAGAAACTACTTTTAGAACCCCCTGTGAGCTTTTCTTCTGTTCTGGTAACTTTTATTCTCTGCCCTTCCCAGCTGAGCATTTCCTCAATTAAAAAGCTCTATATTTAGAAGTCAGATTTTTAGGTAAAAAGCCGACAAACAAATATAAAACATAATGGCATGTTAGCTTTTAGTTGGGGTAAGAAGTCATTGCCCGTATTAACTGAACAAGTACCCACTTTGTCTAAATGGGTAATTGTATTGGTAACGTGGTTTTTTTTTTTTTTTTTTGTATTGGTAACATGTTTTGATGCTGCCCTGTTTTTACTTTCTGCCTCTCTTCGAATTGATTCTTCTTTTAGAATTGTGAGTTTTATTGTTTTGTGAAA
Organism: Taxidea taxus jeffersonii; assembly: GCA_003697995.1. Classification (NCBI taxonomy): domain Eukaryota; kingdom Metazoa; phylum Chordata; class Mammalia; order Carnivora; family Mustelidae; genus Taxidea; species Taxidea taxus. Next base: position 263,016 of record ML103672.1, on the reverse strand, counting down.
TTGAGTTTCGGGTGAAGGATTGAAAATATGGACTGACTCCTGTCTCTTCTTACTTTGCACTTCCTCTCTTTGGGAAGAAATTTTCATTCATACTTTTTTTTTTTCACATAACGATATTAATGGTATTAAAAATGAGTATTTAGTAATTACAGATATGGCAGGCATTAAGGATAGATCTAGGATTCAAATTTAGGTTGTGAGATTCTAAAGTCTGTGTTCTTAACCACTCTGACATTACTGATCTTGACTTTACTAAATGTAGCTTAACATGTATTTTGTGAAAGAGGTGTTTTCACCTAGTTTTCTATTAAAAACAACCTGTCTAAATAGTGCTTTTTGTTTATTTCCATGGAGGCAACATATTCAATATTACTTTCTAAGTGAATTTGGAATTGCTCACTGGTGATGGGCCAATAATAGTACACTAGACAATTTAATAATTATGTAAAATTAATAAAATTAAATTTAGTTTGACGTTATTACCATCTAAGCATAATAGTTAAATTACAGTTACACAACTAACATCACTAGATTTACACCGTGTGCCTTTGAGCAGCCCTGTGAGTTCCCTTCCATCAAAGAAAGTTTCCTGTGCTAATCCTCCTTCCGAAGTTCTTTACCCACAGTATGAATAAAGTCATTGTGTAGAGAGAGGAGGAAGGCAGCAGTCTGTAAAGGAGAAGCCACTGCTTCAGAAATTTTTGAGACATTTTGGAGTTGTGGTTTGTTTCCTTAACCTTTGCTTTTCTCACTTTACTTTGGGGAACCCAGCAGGGGCTATGAGGCGGTTTAGCATTCTCCCAGGATCACATTTATTGCGCGTGTGCTGGAATGGGCATCAGAGTGAGGAGGACACATTTCCGGCAGCAGAAGCCACCAAACACAATCGCCTAAGGCAGTTTGGAATACTGAGATGGGACTCCTCCCTCTGCTTATTGATCAGCTGTCATCGAGTGTTTGTATTTTTTGCATAATTTTAAAATGATCATGCTTTAAGTTGCATATAATCACTGATATGTAGACCCAGAATTACTAAAATAAAAATAAAAATAACATCATAAGTTGCTGAATAAATTACTAAAATAAAAATGACATTATAGTTATATTACCATTTAAACAGTGGAGAAATTTTTGACAGTAAAGAAAATGTACATATTCAGAGTCCTAAATCTTATCTGATGCTGTAAGTCAGTTAAAATGGGAATCCTAGAAATAGCATTCCAGTAAATACACATGAAGTTATCGGACACCTTTTGAGGTGGAGTCAAGATCTTTTCTTTGAGTATAGATCCACTGACTAGAAGGAGGCTAAATGATCATTCTCGCACAAAGAACATCAGTATTACATACTATATCCTATAATACATGTATCTTGAGAATATTCATCTTGTGTGTGTGTATTTTTTTAAAGATTTATGTATTATTTTTTAGAGAGTGTGCACCAGGGTGGGGAGGGGCAGAAGGAAAGGAAGAGAGAGAGAATCTCTAGCAGATTCTGCATTGAGTGCAGAGCCCGTCACCAGGCTCGATCTCATGACCCTGAGATAAGGACCTGAGCCGAAATCAAGAGTCAGACACAATGGCCTGAGCCACCCAGGTGCCCCACATTCATCCTGTATATTATCTTAAAGTGACATAATACTGAGGGCAGAACCTTTATAAACTTTTGACATACTTTTTTTTTTTTTTCTTGTCTGCTCTGTCTTAACCACACCTAATTGAGTACAAATTATTTTTGGTGACTCACCTTTATTGAGATTCCCAAACCATTTACATTGGTTTTTATAAAAAATGTTTACATACCATTTCAGTTATTACAGACATTCTATTAACATGTACCATTGGTATAAATAGGTTTGGGAACAAAACCAAATTTAGCCTGTCACTCTACTGATGGGAGCCATTGTGTGTGGGCCTTAATAGGTGGCATATTAGCCACGATCCCTCACCACACCGTGGTGACTTGGTGAGTATGTGATACAAAGGAGATGTGGTTGACAAGAAGTGTGGGCTAAGGGGAGGCCAGTTAAGCACACTCTTGCGTAAAACAAACCAGATATCTATTTACAAAACAGCATATTAAGGACTCATGTTTTATTTTTTACATCTTTCCCACATTGTGATAAATATTAAAAACTCTTTATTAAGGCTTCCATCTATCCTATCCTATTTATATTCCTGTATTATCTGATTTAATTACATACTATTAAATTTGTGCATAGTACACTACCCATTTTAACTTTAAATTGGTTTCTAATCTTGACTATAGACTCTTAGGTTCTGTAGCAGACAGTTGCCCATGATCATTTAATTATATCTTTGTTTTCCATGTACTATTCAGATACATTTGTGTAAAACCATATTTATATTTTGATAATCAAGTTTTCAAAGTTCACTGTGTTTTAAAGGAAAAGATGTATTTATTTCTTATATCATTACTCATGAGTAATAAGTAAAATAAGTAAAGACTTATTTATCATCCACTTAACAAATATTTATTGATGGCCTTCTAAAAGGTCAAGCACTACATCATGAACAGATACATGCTATACTTACTACATTGCACAGAGAGGGCATTTTTACTATCTGTACAGAAAAATATCTATGACCAGTGTGATCACTGTGTGTTACTTTTTCTGTTGCCACGAATATTTGCTGGTAATAACTTTGATAGTATTCAATCAAACTAAAGCAATGGTATTTCCACTCTTAGAAATTCCAGTCCACTCTTAGAAATTCGAAGAAAATATAGTTCTATTATCAGTGTCTGAAAATCTAAACGAAGTATGTCAGGCAATATAACTTAATCATTTAAAAAAATATTTCCATCACTTATTTTCAAATAGAGAAGCATCCTCTTGTGGAATGTTTCCTATGAAGGGCAGATACTCTAGAACATCTCCGCAAAAATAAACTTCCTGGTGTAGTCTAATATGTAGCTATCCCTTCATATTTTTAATCATTTTATTTACACTGAGAATCTTATAAAAAAAGTTTTAGAAAATGCCTAATGGATTATCAAAGCTTAATAGGATGTGCCTGTCTTTTCCATATTTTAAGTGCAAATCACTTTCTGCAGTTTATGCACTTTTCCAAATGGGTTGCAATTTGAGCTGCACAATAGATCCGTCTGAGCAACTGTTTCACAGCTGAGCCAGCAGGACTCTGACTTAATTGTTCTGTGAGAGTGTGCACCAGGGTGAGGAGGGGCAGAGGGAAAGGAAGAGAGAGAGAATCTCCAGCAGATTCTGCATTGAGTGCAGAGCCCATCACCAGGCTCGATCTCATGACCCTGAGATAAGGACCTGAGCCGAAATCAAGAGTCAGACACAATGGCCTGAGCCACCCAGGTGCCCCACATTCATCCTGTATATTATCTTAAAGTGACATAATACTGAGTGTAGAACCTTTTTAAAGTTTTGGCATGGTGGTATCCAAGTGATGGTATTTTAAAATCTTCTTTAAAGATTTTAATATGCAGCTAGAATTGAAAACCATGGATACCGAACATAGGTTTTAATTTATCCGTGTTAAATTTGTAAGTTAATTACTATTAAAATAATTAAATGGGGGGGGTGCCTGAGTGGTGCAGTCGATTAAGCACTGGACTTGGTTTCACCTCAGGCCATGGTCTCAGGGATGTGAGATTGAGCCCAGCATCCCACTCTGTGCTCTGTGTGGAGTCTGCTTTAGATTCTCTCTCCCTCTGCACCTCCCGCACATGTACTCTCTCTCTCTTTCAAATAAATAAATTAATTAAAAAAATAAAATAAGCGATATGGTAGTCTTCTTAAGTTTGTTTAACAAATATTTATTGACCAGCTATTATTATCCAGAATTTTGAATGAATGTTTTTATCTTTCCTAAAGTTGAGTTTGTTTTCAGTAAATAAGACATTATGGAATTATTTAAATATCATAAGCAACATGTGGGAAAGCTGAATTCAATACTTGACTCTCCAATTGTGCCTTCATCCAGAGAACATGAGACTTCCCTTAATTTCTCAGTTTCTTCCCATTCTTTAACTATTTTATCACCCCAAAGAAAATCTACTTAGTTGTTGTGTGGATTTTACATATATTTTGCCTAATTTTATATAACTGATTTGTTCGATATATATTTGAGAAGCACCTGCTAGATTTCAGATTCTGTGGAAACAGACTGACTCTTCAGTGACTCACACTGTGGGAGCAGAAAAGGCACAGACCACTGTGTGTGGTGTGATGTCTCCCGTGTCATGACAGTACACGGTAGCAGGCAATCATGGTGAAACAGACTCATCAGGGAGGACTGGGGAATGTTTCTCCAAGGAAATTACATCTAATATGAGCCAAGAAAAGAGGGAGAAGACTATTTCTGGTAAGGGAAGGAATATATGGAAAAATTTCGAGGTGTCAGAGATTGTGACCTGTGAACATGGCTGTAGCATGGGAAGAGAGGGGAGGTCTCCCTGCCTCTCCTTACTACATCACCCGGCTCTCCTGGGCCACTTGCTTGTTTTCTGAGGAAATGGGGAACCACTGAAAGGGTTCACAGAATGCAATATCACATTATGATTTCATCAGTCCCTCTTGACGCACAGATATTATACAGGTAGATGTGAATACATTTTCAGATTAGTTGAATTTCCTCATAAATCTATTTGAAGTTCTCTACTGCTTTCTGAAAGAAAAGAAATTGGTGTCATTCAAAAAAGTTTGTAATATCCATGTAGCAAAGCTTAAAAACCTAAGATAACCTATTTACTGTTGTATTTTAGTGACTTTAGTTGAAGATTTGACTTATTTTGAGAGATTAGGTTTTTAGAGTTCCCATAATGATGCCAGTCAGTGCACTTACTACATTTTCACTGCAGACACTAGAGATAGGAGTATAAGACTTCACTATCTGTAGGTGGTATTTAAAGTCATGTGATTATTTTTTTTTTTAATCATTGTGATATCCCTGGTGTCTAAAACAGTGCCTGGCATGTGGTAGGCACTCGAAATGTTTCCTGAATGCCTAAATGACTGAAAAGTTCAGAGGATCTTCAGTTACAAGAGGAATTTAATACTGAATTATAATGATAATAATGATGTTATACTAGCTGCCATTTATTGAGGGCAAACATATTCCAAGCACTGTCCTTAGAGCTCATCTGTATATTATTTCATTTAGTCTTCAAAACAATTTTATGAAGTAGCATTATCCCTGTTTTATAAATGAGAAAATTGAGGCCCAGAAAAGTGAGGGAACTTGTTAAGAAATGACAAAGTTAGCATTCGAACTCCCTTAGGCAGTCAGTCTCTAGAATCTGGTCTCTTAACCTTACATTGCATATCAGGAATGGAAGGTGGTGGACTTGACAACTCTGGAGTGCCTTTGCGGAAGGGAATACTCAACAAACCAGAAGTATAGACCAGTGTAATACCAGTAGGATGATTGACTCTTTACTCTCGGTCCTCTGATCCCACAAGAGATGCATCACATTTTCTGCCCAGATAGTTTGTCTTGCACATTGTTTACAACTTCTTTTCCAGTGGCTTTGTTTTTAATAAATTACTAGGCTCATTGCTTCTTTTTAAAACTTTTCTGGAGACATTACTTAGTTCATTTTAGGGAAGCCCTGAAAACATTAATCTGCTTTCTCAATATGATTAATTATTAATGCCATCATTAAAGAATTTATTTTTCAAAGAGGAAGTCAAAATAATGAACTTTTTAAACAATTATTTTTATTACCATATAATGTATTATTTGCCCCAGGGGTACAGGTCTGTGAATCATCAGGTTTACCCATTTCACAGCACTTACCATAGCACATACCCTCCCCAATGACCATAACCCCCACCACCCTCTCCCAACCCCCGCTCCCCCCAGCAGTCCTCAGTTTGAACTTCTTGTATGACCTCACTGGCTGGAGTCAATGATCATTTATTTTCCAAAAGAACAAATGAATCTTCATGAAAGAGAATAAGCTTCCAAAACATACATGTGGGAAGATGAAATGCTCAAGGACTTACGGCTTGCTGGTGCTATCCACGTGACCTCCTCTGTGATTCTTTTCTCTTTTGTTTTTAACTTTGCATATCAATAATTTTTTTTTTTCTTTCCAGACTATCACTGAAAAACACAAGCTAAATGTTCCTGAGACGATGACTGAGGTTCTTGATGTTTCTGATGAAGAAGGTAAGACTTTTATTCGGTCTTCATTGCCTTACACAAAGGCAAGCAAGCTATCCTTTTTCTCTGGGACTGAGCTGGTACATTGAGTGTGGGTGACAGACAGCCTCTTAACATTTCAAGTCACTTTTTCACCTCTGTTTCAAAACATCTACTTTTGTCATTTGGGGGAAGAGGATAGTGATTTGTCTATTTTCAATGGGTATTATCTTTAATATCTTACTAAGTAATGACTAGAAAAGGGCAAAGATGATAGAAATTGGTCATCTGTTAGAAAAATCTACCTGATAATGCAATTATTATTAATATATGTTTTAATTGTGTTAACATGCTTTTTTTTTTTAATTAAAATGCCTTAAAGTGAAAGACTTTGAAGTATACTCTGAATGATGTATTGAGAAATCTCTGTTTCTGATTGGTTCAAATAATCAGAATAAATTTTAATTCCAGAGGAGAGGAGGCTTAGATAAGATTAAAAATAGCATGTAAGTCATACTAATTCAACGTAAGAATTTGTTTAAATCATAAAACATGCTCTATATAGCTTTAGAGTTGACAAAAATTATCTAAGGTATTGGGTTTCAGATGTTGAGAAGCCTGTTGCTCTTACAGGAGTACAGGGGTGGGGATGGGGCATTGTGCTGCAAGTCTGTCCCTTCATGAGAGTTTCCAGCTCCCGACTTCTGCTTCAATAAGAGTTGACTTTTCTTGAACAACAAAAAAAAATCTGCCAAAAAATCATGTATGCAGCAAATGAGGTGTGTAGCCAAATTTCCATAGAATGGCTTTTGGTCAAATGTATATGTTTGAAAGACTATTGCCGTAAAGAATAGTACTAGTTAAAATTTGCCACACATTGGAGAAGGTCCAAATGCTTCCCACTGTAGACAAAGAGAAACTCTGCCAAGGACTAATCTGAGGGAAAGAGCAGCCAAAACCCTGCCCCAGCAGGCAGCACACACCAAAGACTCTGATGTACCAGGCCCTGGACAGTGGATGACCTCTTCTTAATACAGCATTGCTTTAAGGAGCAGGGAACATAACAGGCTTTCTGCAATGCAGAAGACAGAGATCTAGACAAAATGCCAAGATGGAGGGACTCATCTCAAAAGAAAGAACAAGAAGAGAACACAGTCAGGGATCTAATCAAAACAGATTTAAGTAGTACCCTGAACCAGAATTTAAAATAATAATCATAAGGAGACTAGCTGGGTTTGAGAAAAGCATAGAAGACACTAGAGAATCCCTCACTGCAGAGATAAAAGAACTAAAATAACGAGTCTGGCTGAAAAGAATAGTACTATTCTCAATATTAATTGCTTTTATTGAGAAATAGTAAAAGTCGATTTTTAGGCTCTTCAAGATATAATCAGAAGGTGGAACTTTACAAGGAGACGTCACTACCTGGAACTAGTTTGTTCACTGTTCGGTAACAGGCAGTGAGTTAGCTCAGCTTTTGTGAGAACTTATGACATGGAGCAAATGTTTGGTTACTGGGTTATTATAAGTAAGTCAATAATTGTCAAAGTTAGCATTTCAAGTATTATAACAATTTTATGTTCCATCCTAATACTTGCCAGCTAATTTTAGCATTCATTTATGCACATCACATTTTCTTTTGTGGGATCATCTTTTTTAACAGCCCTTAAACAGTTTGGTGACAACTTTATTGATGGGGAAGCTCTTAGTGAATCAGGTACCTTTAGAGTCAGCTATTGGAGTGAAAGCTTTGCTTTTCATTTTTCTTAACTGGATAGAAACAACTTGCTTAATATTTAAATATGCGTGCCTAATACTAACCTGTTTCTTTTGAAATAGCATGTGTGATGTGGATGGAGTTGTATATGTATGCATGTGAGTGTGTAGATTTTATTAACTCGGAAGCTTAAAGCCATAAATTGCGTATCCTATTAATGATGTTGTTGCTGTTGTTGAGACCTATTACTATAATTAAATTACCTAATGAGCATCATGTAAATATTTTACCAAAACTAATCTCTCTTCTAAGAATACACCGAGAGAAAAAAATAATTCTTTGTAAGTTGACATTTAACTACCAGGAACCTGTTAAAACTAAGTTAGACTGCATGACTGAATAAACCTCATATCGTTCTTGGCTGAAGTTAAGTTTTAGATGTGATCAGAAATATGTGAAATTGATAGTTATCATGTGATAACTATGTACGTAACTAGGAATAAAAATAAAAGCCCTTAAAGTTATTTAGGAGGAGCTTTGGCATAGAGGGGGAAAATGACTGGTATAAAATATTCTATCTCCCAAGAAGGATCCAAGGTACATGTGGTATCACTTGAAGCAAATCTCTTACATGAAAATCTAAATTTATAAGTCAAATAAATTTGAGTGATTATTTAATTTAAAAATAGTTTATTTCCTAAATACTTGTTAAATAATTCCAATGCCAGTGCATTCAAAGTATTGAGTGGGATTAAAGAAATTCCATTTATATGAAACAGCTTTTTGGACCTGCTTATTCCCTAATATAATATGTAGGTACAATATCCTGCATGCTTTTATTAAAATTATTAGAGATTAAGACTTTTTAGTGATAAAAGGTCTTGTTTTGAGAAGAATATTGGCTACTGATCAAGAGTATCTTTTATGGTGAGAGAAGCTTTCCTTCTTTTAGACATAGCCAAAAACTTAGTAACATTCTTTTCCTCAGAAAGAAATTCAAGTTGAATAATTTGTATGTATAGGATATATCTGAGTATTGTGAAGTAACTTTTAGTGCAAAGAGTTAGTATAAAGAAATTCCGCTTTCATATTGCCAACCCTTTAATGTTTTATGGGCTTCAAATGTTTTCATGAAACCTGTCATTCATATGGACAAAGTGCAGCCACATGTATTTTTAAGGTATTAGCCAATTCTTCCTTTTTTTTTTTTTTTTAAATTTACAGCTCTTTTGTTTTGATAGTTGTGAGTATTATCAATACTCAAAAGGATGTTCAAGCCAAGTACAGATGTCCTTTCAGGCTAACTTGGTAGAGTAATTGGGATATCCACCCATGAATCCAATCAATAGATAGTAAAAGTGATTTTGTTGTGTGTAAGGTTCTAGAACTGCTACCATTGGGGAATCAGAGGTGAACACAGTGCATGTCTTTACAAAACATCGATGGAGAGATAATGTAGAAGTTAAATGAAGTAGAACAGAAGGTACTATGTCATCCACTTTTCACATCTGCCTTGGAAACTAAAAATGGAGAGACGCAGCACAGTCCCGTGGACTTGCTGAAACTGAGAGATTTATAGGAAAGTGACACAGGTTTTAGAGACACAGTGTCTTTTAGAAGTTTTAGAGACAGGTTTTAGAGACACACTTCCACACACTGTAGAAGGCCTTGAGAGGGGGAAGTGCATGAAAGAGACACAGAGTAGCAAAATTATCTAGTTATTCGGTTTGGCTCATGCATTAAAACATACTGGACTTCACTGTGAATATTTGAGTTCTTAACTGAAAAGTCTGGGAAATTAGGATATGTTAAACATTTTTTTAAAGATTTTATTTATTTATTTAACACGGAGAGATCGAGATCACAAGTAGGCAGAGAGGCAGGCAGAGAGAGAGGAGGAAACAGGCTCCCCGCTGAGCAGAGAGCCCGATGCGGGACTCGATCCCAGGACCCTGGGATCATGACCTGAGCCGAAGGCAGAGGCTTTAACCCACTGAGCCACCCAGGCACCCCAGGATATGTTAAACATTTTGAATAATGATGGAAACAAATCTGATTATCACAAAGATTAAATTGGCAGTGATATACTAAAGGAGTGTATTAGGAAGAAATTGGAAGGAGGCTCAGATATTTGACAGAAGAGAAAACATTTACTAAACATCTACAATGCTAGGGGCTTTGTCTCATTTAATCCCCAGAGCATCCACATGAGCTAGGCTATTGATTCCCCCTCAATTTTTTTTCAGGTGAGGAAAAGCGCACCTGAACAGGAGGAGACTAAGACTTAAACACATTAAGTAGTGGCCATTAAGTTGTGGATGGGGAGTGTAAACCCAGTGTGAGAGCCGTTGTAATAGCTCAGTCAGAATATATATAAGTCGTGGTGGGACAACATGGCAGAGAAATGGAAGGAAAAGATAGAAATGAGGATTCAATCTGAGAGTATCATACCGTGCAGACGAAAAATGCAGCTGTAAATGTAATCCTGTACGTCTTCATAGGATCATGAGCTGATCCCTACCTTTGCTGACTCAGCTCCATGGCAGTAAGTTACATGGTGGGGCTCAGGGGTGATAACACTTACATAACTAAAATACCTGTAGAAATGTGACCCATGTTTTCCATATATTCAAAGGTTTGTGTGTGGATGGTTTGTACAAACTTCTCCACCAGTTCTCTAGAATGATGTGTACTAATGATAGTCAAGAGAACTCCAGAATGGCTGAGTGTTATGACGAAATGTACAGGAACTATCCATTGTCTCCTTTTGTCACACTTCTGCTGTGAACACTTGACAGTGGGCTCCTCCCATCCTCCTCATATTACATGACAGATTCTGCATCCAACTGTTTCTTTTACTTTCTCATAAATAAGAGTAGAATTTGTCTTCCCAAATGTTAACAAGTTGGCATTTTTTTTTCCTGGAAATAATTTATATCCAAACCAGATAATGCCTGTGGCTGGGTAAACCAATTCATAGAATCGATGTTAGAATTTTTTTCTCCCAGAAATAAACAAAGAGGGACCCCAACTTATTTGACTCATAAAGTATGCCCATATACAGACTTACCAGTTACATAAGAGGAAGGAAGTAGTAGGAACAATTAAGTCCTACAAGTCTTATAATAAAATGTTTAACCTTGATTTGATCACTGACACTGATTTTCTTTCTGGAATTTTTGTCATTATTACTATCACGAACATTTACTTTTTTTTTTTTTTTTTTTAAGATTTTATTTATTTATTTGACAGACAGAGATCACACAAGTAGGCAGAGAGTCAGGCAGAGAGGGGAGGGGAGAAGCAGGCTCCCTGCTAAGCAGAGAGCCCGATGCGGGACTCGATCCCAGGACCCTGGGATCATGACCTGAGCCGAAGGCAGCAGCTTAACCCACTGAGCCACCCAGGCGCCCACGAACATTTACTTTTGTCAAGTTACTTCACGTAGTATTCTCTAAATAAGTAATGCGTATTACTCTTTCATTCTCACTGTTTTTATTGCCCTCCATGACCCCTTACACACGAGCCTCTCATCTGAAGTAGCGTCAATCTCTGTCCATTAAAGTTGAATCCAAACAAATGATCATCTCCAATATCCTTCTTCAGTGACTCCTTCTCCAGCTTCACTGGAATTTCCTAGGAATATCACAAGAAATTACCACAAACTTGGGGGCTCAAATTTATCCTCTCACAGTTCTGGGAGTGAAAAGTTTATGGAGGGACCATACTAACCTGGGATACTCTAGGGAAGAGTCATTTTGGTGTCTTCAGGTGTCCAGTGGCTGTCAGTGATCCTTGGCATTTGTTGCTTGGCTTGTAGACACATCACTCCAATCTCTGCCTTCCTGTGGCATTTTCCCCTGTGTCTCTAAGAACACTCTCATTGGAGCTATCCAATGTGATGTCATCTCAGTCCTTAACTTAGATACATCTGTAAGAGCCCTATCTCCAAGTAGGGCTCCATTCTCAGGTTCCAAATAGAAGTGAAATTTGGGGGGGACACTGCTGAACCCACCACACCATCCTAAAGTGATCTCTCTCACCTCTCATCTTTTTGGTTCTTAAGGTTGACCAACATCATGCATTTTGTGTTCGATTCTAGTGTTATTTGTAGATTGCTGTTATTGTTACATCTTGCTTTGTGAGATGTTAAAAAATTTTTTTGTTTTTTTAAATAGATTTTTTAAAAAAAGATTTTATTCATTTGAATGAGAGAGACAGAGAGAGCACAAACAGGGGGAGAGGCAGGGAGAGAAGCAGGTTCCCCACTGAGCATGGAGCCCAAGATGGGGGACAGTCCCAGAACCTAGGAATCACGACCTTAGCTAAAAGCAGACACTCGCTCAACCTTCTGAGCCACCTAGGCACCCCATGAGGGAACACTTTAGAGAAGAAAATATATGTAAAGGTGGGCGGGCACCCCTTAAACAAATGTAATTTTAAAAACTTTACTCATGTTTTCCTTGGAGCCATCAGATTTACGAATATTTAAACATAGTACAATTATATTTCTTTCTTTATGATATATACATTTAAAATATTTTTGCATAAATGAAATTGAGCTCATATTTCATTGATATGTCACATTTTTACCATTTTGTATTAATAAAAACAATAGCTAGCAATTAGTATATCTGGCACTTGATTATACATTCTTAAGTTATTTATTTTATACATCTACTGTGTGAGATAGATTATTAGTATCATTCCTATTTACTAGTTGTGGGAACTGAGGCCCTGGAAGATTAACAGGCCAGTAAATAACAGAATTAGAATTTGAAGACTCAGCTTTTAATTAATACTCTGTGTAGCCTAACTCATTCTGTTAAAACTCAGTAAAAATCTGATGGTGTCACTGAAGGAGCCATGAAAATATTTTTAATGATGAGACTTATAATAACTGTCAAATGTTAAATGCATTGACTCTGAGAGAAAAATCAAATGGTGAATAAATTACATCTCCATTTATTGGAAGATCTTTTTTTAAAATCTGTCATTAGCTTTAAGTAAGTTAGACAGCTAATAATCCTTTGATATACACCTGAGATCTTAAGATCATATATATAAACAGTGAAATGTCAGAGACATATCCTTCTTATAATTCTTTAGTGTTATACTTTTATAAATTAGTGTTGATTTAGAACAATTACTTGAAACAAATGAGAATATAATAATAGATATTTAACTTCGTTATAGGAATGAACTTGTCCTTCAAGTTGTCCTTTACATAGATCATCAGGCTTAAAGTGTGTGATTAGTGTCTCAAGGAGTCATCAAAAATAGTTTCTCTCAGCCGTGTTATTTATTTCTCCATGTCAGCATGTTAATGGCATACAGCACATCTGTGAATGAGATATTACTTATTCAGTTGCCTGAAAAAGATATTTGTGAAAGCATTCTATTCCTAGTCATAGGCAGGGGATGTACCTTTAGCATTTGGGCTTCTAAATATGAGCTACCACACTTAGTCATCACTTTCTGCCACTACCTGATTATTTGATTCTCTTTTTCCGCCCATCGTTCACCTTTGGGAAGCCACCTAGTTTCCAACAAAACATCCTTTTTATGCTCGGTAATATTTTTAAAATTGAATTCCAGGTTGTTTCTTGAAATGTCACAATCTGCTCCCTTCGTTCTAGTGTTCTTTCCCTAATGTGCATATCTTGTTAATCTTATAAATCATATCCCTCCACATACTATATCACATATTTGTTTTAGAGCAGTAGATGTTTCTTTTTGTTATTGTTGTTAAGATTTTGTTTATTTGTTTGAGATAGAGATAGCGAGAGAGCGCACAAGTCAGGGGGGCAGGGAGAGGGAGAAGCAGACTCCTCATTGAGCAGGCAACCCAAGGTGGGCTTCGATCTCAGGACCCTGGAATCATGACCTGAGCTGAAAGCAGACGCTTAACCGACTGAGCCACCCAGGCGCCCCGAGTAGTATATCTTAGCATATTACCAATGACATGAAGAGATTGTTCATGCCGGACATTAGGTACAAAATTATTGGAACTATGTCTAGAAGTTCAGTAGTCTACATAGTAGAATAAGTTAAATAATACAGCTATAAACCAGCTATGGCGATAAAGAAATGAGTAAAGAAAACTGACAGATATTAGGAGAATTACAATTCAGGTCATTCTTTTTTTCTTGATAGGCAATAGAAAAATGGGTCAAATATTGTTTCTCTGAGTTTTAGCACTTGCTGGTTGCATGTGTTTTTTATGCGGGTGTGCAGTGTTCCGGTGATGTAAGTGCTTTTCTGATATTTTTTCACGATCTTCGCCTGATTTTGTAGTTAATATGACATTCAACAAATAATCCTTCCTCCATCTTCCTCTGATTGCTTCAAGGTGATGACACAATGACAGGCGATGGGGGAGAATACCTTCGGCCTGAGGATCTGAAAGAACTGGGTGATGACTCGCTACCCAGCAGTCAGTTCCTGGATGGCATGAATTACCTGCGGTACAGCTTGGAGGGAGCACGCTCCGACAGGTAGTCCCCTGGTCCTGACACTTGGTATTAGCCAGAAGGCAATGCGACCCTTTTTCATGATGATAATAAAAAAAGTAGACATAATTAAGGATACTTAATAGGTACTGCATGTTATATCTTCCTGAATCCTTGAGCAAATTGAAGTGCCCATTTTTTTTTAACTTTATTTAAGCTTTATTTAAACATATAATGTAACCCCACCACCCTCTCCCAACCCCTCTTCCCCCCACCCCCCTCAGTTTGTTTTATGACATTAAGAGTCTCTTTTGGTTTGTCTCCCTCCCGATCCCATCTTTTAAAGAACAGGAAACAGAGGACTAGAAAGATTAAGTGACTTAGTAAAAGTCAGACGACTAGTAAGAAGCAGAGCAATAAGTAAAGAGCTCTCTACATTTCAGTACGGTATTTGTAATGATTTATCACTTTTTTCTCAAGCGATTAAAAAGGACCATTTTACCTTACAGGTATTTTTGTTAGTGGCATAAGATACTGTGACTGAAAGGGTGTTGTGAAGGAAAAAAAGGAAACAAATTCAGAAGGAAAGTGCCTGAAATTGACTTTCATAAAAAAGAATTAGACCCAAATTCTCCCAGATCTTGAATACAAAAGCAATCTGAGCAAAATCTGAAGGAGCACAGGTTTTATAGACAAATCTGAAGAGGTTTATGTCATATTCTGCAGTATAAAGCTTCTGATTATTACAAACTAACACAACTGGTTTTTGTTACTTTTTGAGGCAAGCTAATAAGAACATTCCATGGTACTTCATCAAAAGATTGACTGGCAATTTAGGTTAACATATAGTTGCCCATATAGTGTAAAGTTTTTCACTAGTCAGTAATCTTAGGTTTATGGTTTTAATCTTGGCTGTATTCTAAGCTGTAGTTAACATATTTGTAGTCTAAGAAATACATACCTTAAAGTGTAGTTAATTCTAAATGGATAATTAGCAAAAAACAAATTTTTCTTGGAGTTTTCCAATGAACATCAATGCCTCTTCCCTTCTTTCTTTCTTTCTTTCCTTTTTTTTTTTTAATGATTCAGTGTGCATATAATAAGTACCTTTCTGGGCTGGCTTGTGGTAGGTGCTAGAGGTACAGACATGACTGGACTTGATTACTAAAATCATAGTTTGATGGGATGTGAGAGGAACTAGGCAAGTAGTACCCACAGAGTGTAACTAAAGCCCCAGGGCTCAGGCTTCCTAGAGGAGATGAACCCAAACTGAGACACAGTGATGGGTAATGGTGGTGAGGAAAAGGTGGGGAGGGCATTCGAACCCTTAATGAGATCATGAGCAAAGGCTCATGGTATATGAGAGAAGGAACAGCACAGTATTGGTAGAGCATAGTGTGAAGGAGGGGAGAGCTTGTCTGCATTTTGGATGGCTCCCTCTGACTATACACCTAAAGGATAAGTTTTAGAGAGAGTTGTCAAAGGGCCACACCTGGCAGTTGCAAGCATCTGAAAAACTATGGCAGGAATATTAGCTGAAGCTGTTAAGAATAGACTTGACCTTTAACCTTAGTGGTAGCCATCATGGAGAGAATTTGGGAAATGACAAATTTGAGAGCATACCTGTGAGGTAAAAGTAGCCAGATTTGGTGATGGATTTCATGGGGTGGGTGAAGAAAAGGAAGAATGTCTGATTGACCCTTTGGCTTCAATGACATAGATGGAGGGTGGTCCTTGGGGTCAAGATACAGAAGAGGGAGCCACTCGGGGTGAGAGTGGGGGGACTGGTGATGGGACCGGTTTCTTATATACTGGATTCTGACATACAGATAGACTTAGGCATCACAATTTAAAATTTCTAGGAAAAGATTTCAAATCTGGAGAAAATGAAATTTATGGCTTTAAACAAAGTCATGATAATCTATAAATAATCATATCACTGTCAGAGGGTAAAAAAACACCCTCCATTTCAAGCATGGTCTGTTTTATCAAGTTCTTGATCTTACCCTTTTTCCTTTGAAAGTACTAGGTTATGGAAGATTTAGAAAATACTTTCTATAAAACAGGGTTCATGGTTTGATGATTCTACTTAAACTGAACACTTACCAGCATGTAAAGATGGTGTATGGAACAAACAAGCCATGGTCTGTTCTCCAGGTCCTCACTAGCATTTCTAGAATCCCAGATTGTATTCATGATCTCCAACGTGGAATTACAGGCAACATCTCATTTTCATGGATTTCTTGCTTCACTGATTTAAAAAAATTTTTTTTTATGCAATTCAATGGGAGTTTTCTTTTTTTGGTAACCATTTTTACTTTTTGTTATTTATTTGGTATGCTTTCAATAGTACCATGCCCAGGTAGGTATTAAATAGCATGAAAACACTGTGACACTTCCTGGATACATTCACATTTCCCTGCTCACTGTGCAATGTGTGTAGTATGTGTGTGTGTGTATGTGTTGGCAGGAGGTGCTTATATTCTAGAATTATGGATTTGTTCTCAAATTAGGATTTTTACTTATTGAATTGGATAACTGAACTAGAAGGGTGAATATATTACCAGAATACAAGTCTGTGACAAGACTCTGGCCTGACTTTTACTGTCACAGCCCCACCTTGTGGTTGATAAAACATTAGCATGGCTTCCCCAAAAGAACCTAATCAATCTGTGTATGGTTGGACATGGTAGAAAAACCATTCTGATGCCTAAATTTTACATAATGCAGGAGAACAAAAATATGAACAATTTAATGTAAATTGATAAAAATATATCCAGTTTCTTATTATTTAGATTCGATGTCCATGTTATTATTGCTTACAAATTAAATTTAGTGTAAAATGCTAAGTATCAATAGGCCACAGAAGCTTTTTCATGCATTAAGCAATTGAAATTTTTAGATATTCACTAGTTTAATAAGGTTTAATAAGGTTCAAAAGCTTAGTACCACAGCTTACTAAGATAGTGATTATTACATTTTTTGATGAAATTACAGACTACCAATTATGTGTCAATAAAGTAGTTTACTAAAGCGGAGAATTAAAATTTAAGACCATAACTTTTGGCACAACCCTTCATTGAACAGCACATACAGACTTATACTCCTATAGATATGTGTTATTATGAATTTATTAACTGAATGTGATGACCTCTGACTTAATGAAAAAGAAATGTATTGGATCGTAAAATATTTAACCTTGTTTGTAACGTTTTAAGTCAGGATAGATAATTTCTTACCCAGAGACTTGAATTATTCCTGATGCTTCTGCTGATCATTATTCCATTAAAGTAATTTCTCTACTGCTGGAATATTCTAACTTTATTTATATAAGTAAATTCTATATATCAGAGAAAAGAGCAGTTAGAAACTGTAAACATTGATTAAACATCCAATTAGCATTTTAGAAGGCAGTAAACAATAAGCCAGACTAAAATCACAGCAGTAGAGATAGTTAGGCATAGTTCCAACTCATTCCTTCTCCCTTGCTCCCTCTCACTCCAACTTTTCTCACTCCCTGTCTCCATATCCTAATATTTTTCTCTCTCTACCCCAATCTCCTTTTTGGTTGTATGTCAACTCTTTCTTTTTCTCCTTCTCCCTTCTCTTTCTTTTATTTCTTTCCTGTTGGGGCTTTAGGAAGGACAAAAAATGACACCAATACCCCTTTTCCCCTCCTGATTCAAACCAATTGAGAGAGACCTGTGCATCGGGTAGATAAATATCAAAAATCCACCTTTATTACTGGCATATTGGTTGCAAAGTGCAGCTCTGTGCTTGGAGCCAAACGAGCTCTTTCATACCTCATTCCTACAGAGACAGACATCTATCCAGCTATGGTCTCTCCCTGAAAGTGGCAGTTGGGACCTGGCTGCATTCTTTCCAAGTTTAGACCTTTAGTGGTGGCAGTTATGTCAGTGACAAGGTCTTTACTTGCTGTTGTGAGCAGGCATGTCTAGTCCTATACCTCAGTGCCTCTTGCACTGTTCATCCCTATCAATTTAGCACCTTTGCATGTATAAAGTTACAGTTTGGATTTTTGAATCCTAAAGCCACAGATAGAGATTCAAGGTTAGGCCAGAGTCAGTCCTAGCAGCCTGCAGCCTGTTTATGAAGTGCACCATCAAAACCCAATTGCACACCTGTAAAACCAGCCCCAAAATTGATCGGCTGCCAGGACTGAAACCCCTACAGTTGGGCACACAAAGGCATCTAGGCGGCCCCAGCCTTGGCTGTCAGAGCCTCAGTCTTCTCCAAGACCCTATATAACATAAAATAGTGAGTTACCAAGTTATATTTAGATTTCATTTCATTATAAACAAAGATTTGTACAGGATCAGTCAACTCCTTTAATTCATGTCACTTACCTTCTAATATTCCAGGTCTGTTTTGGGGACATAAAAACTACAGCTGGGAGTGCCTGGGTGGCTCAGTGGGTTAAGCAACCTCGCCTTCTGCTCAGGTCATGGAGTCCCAGGATCCAGTCCACATCAGGCTCTCCACTCAGCAGGGAGTCTGCTTCTCCCTCTGACCTTCCCCGAATCTCATGCTCTCTTTCACTCTCTCTCTCAGACAAATAATAATAATATTGGAAACATTTTAAAAAATATTTATTTAAAAAAAAACAAACTATAGCAGAATAGGAAGGAGAAGGCCCTCAATTACTATGAATTATCTACTAAATGATGATTTCCTCAAAGATAATTGAAGTTAGCTATATTGACACCTCATAAAAATGACAGTGTACAGCTTACAATATTAGGCCTATTTGAAAAATGAAAATAGCTTCTACTAAGAAATATGCTAACCTGACACTTAGTCCATAATTCTACAGTGCTTCACTGGCCAAATACCCACTAGCTGAAAGTAAATGAAACTTTGCTTCTATAAATATTGTGAAAGCTTGCATATCTATGGGCTTTGGGCTACTATTTTGAATATGGATATTTAATTCCTGGACTAATATGTATAAAATACATCCTCTCTGAGATATCAGTATATTTGTCATTTGATCGTACAAATCAATTAGGAAGGAATGAATTGCACTTATGCAAATGTCAGGTTTTGCCCATCACATTTGCATCTACAATTCGGAACTCAGAAATTCAGACATATCAAAAATATAAACCATTGATTCCCAAGGCCTAAATCCCATGTTGAAGCCAAGCCTCGTTTTCGGTCGCGTCTCCGGCAGTTTGTTTCTGTGCTGACAGATGTGTCTGTGCCCTGGGTTGGTGCTTAGAAACGGTTTCTTGCGCTCTTGCATCTTATTGCCACAGCAACCAGCACTCTTTGGTGCCTCACTCACCACACAGAGGACATGCAAAGGGAACAATGCTGCCCTTTGAAATAGCATTGTTGGAGACACCAGAGACAAACAAGAGGAACTCCACTTCCGCAGGAAGCATGCCTCTGGCCACAGTTCATTTCACTCTGCACCTTCCAGGGGAATGCACCCGCGGGCAGTCGCTCACAGTTGGAAAGGAGGGGAATGAGGCATGCAGAGAATGGAAAATGAGCAGAAAGGACACCCGTGCTTTCGTTTTTTGCTCTCTGGGGGTGGTCTCATTCCCCCCTCATATTTTTCTTAGTTGCAGGGAGGTTAACGTTTAACACAGACTGAACCAGTCTATTCTAGCATAATTTCCTGTGTGAATCTCTGGTCCTGGTAGTAAGTGAGCTACCGTTTGCTGGTTTCAGACATTTCTGGGGAGAAAATAAATCAGATTAGAAGTATCACATTTTAACTTCTGGATTCCCTTGTGCCCTTGCCATTGAGTGCTAGGAACCAGTCAAAAGATGTGTTCCTTTAGTTGTTGGACAGAGAGGTAGGGCAACACAGAGACCTGTGTTTCCTTCTCCCACGGTTGCAGTTCGTGGCCCCCTGGAAGTTGCACTGTTAGCTAATAGCGGGCTTTTTTTACTCTCCTGCTCGGCTCATCCTTCCATCCTCCCAACCCTGCTCCTGCTGTTGGTATATGACCATGGCCTCCTGCCAACCTACCAGCCTCCGATCCTTCAGTTCCGACAGGTCTCACACCCTGAGCCATGCCTCTTACCTGAGGGACAGTGCCATGATTGACGACACAGTTGTCATCCCCAGTCACCAGGTACGTGACTTTTTGCTTTAATGTTTCAGCTTTCTGGAGAGCTTTCTGACAGTACCTGTTGCTGGAAATGTCCAGAGAAAGTTTTTCTGTCTGAAAGGAAATCGCCTTAATTCAGTTCACAAGCTGGGATAAGAGTTGGAGGGCTTTTCTCAAGTGATATCTATACACGGCTTGTTACTTCAGCTACACTGAATTCTTCTGTGGAGGTTAGATGTGAAAATGAGTGTCTTTCTAAAAACCTCTGGTAAAGGAAAAAGTGAGATAGGATGCATTGAAGGTAGGAAGTGAAAGGTATGTGTGAAAATACACTTTATATTTAAATTGTTATCTGTTATTAGAAAACCATTAGAGATTGTTATGGAATATTTTAATCTTAGGTGTGATTTTTATCAGTTTTGGCTGGTTGGATATAGAGAAGTAGATGGGAATACCTGCTCTCTGCCAAGACAATTACACGAATGTGGTCTTACGTCATTAGTATAATTTAAATAGCAATGTGTTATAAAAGATATGTTTTAATGGCTCGGTCTTATATTTTTAAATGAAAAGATGGTAATATCACCTTCCTGTGGTACCACTTTTTAGAGTTCATTATATTTTATTTAAGTGAAGGAAAGTATTTTTATTAAATCCAGTGCTTTCTGTATTTAGGTGTCAACTCTAGCCAAGGAGGCAGAAAGGAATTCTTACCGTCTCAGCTGGGGCACTGAGAACTTAGACAACGTGGCTCTTTCTTCCAGCCCTATTCATTCAGGGTGAGTAAATCAATAGTATGTATCCAGATCAAGAGGTAAAAAGAGATGAGCGTGAAAATAACAGCTTTGTCCAGTAGCTTTAGCTGATGGCTAGCTTACAGGGGAAGTGACCTTTGTTTAAACTTATAAATAACAGAGTTTTATCCAGTGTGGACTCTGCCTACACAAATGAACCAGCAAAAAGGGTTGAAGTCAGCATAGAAAAACTGACTACTGTTTTAAAATAACTAGTAGAATTGCATCAGACAGCTTGCTCACTAACCAGAATAAACCAGTGGCCTCTTTACTGTACACATTTTGTCTTAAAGACATCTTAGAAAGAGGAGCAGGATCATTTCGTTTCTAGAAAGTTCTATGTACTAAGATTAACTGACTAGTTTAATAAATGCCTTTTCTCACATATTTGTACCTTTAAAATAATGTTTATGGAAGTTTGAATCCACAAATACATAGAGGAGTTCATATGCTCTTTGAAGTAGGGATATGTCAAAAAGACAATCACTTAGCTTCTCAGCCACCTTCTAAAAGTCATCCAGGTAATATGTATATCACTACTAAAGAAGTGCTGCCTGTTCGTATAAACTCATGAAAAAGCAGGACTTTGAGTTAATAATTTTAAACATACTTAAAGAGGTTTGTAAGGTGTAAGAATTCAATTATGCAGAAAATAATTTTCTTCAGGAGTTTCAAATTTGGACTAACCCTCTTGACAATTGGGTTTTCCCTGACATTTTAGTAGTCTCAACTTGTGTAGTCATTTTATTATTATATGTAAACTTTAAAATATTTTTCACTTACTCACTGTCATTTTCATTTTTAAAAAGCCCTACTTTTATTTTATCTGTGCAGTACTTTGATTTAACTTACTATCCCAAACTCCTTATCCATAATCCCCAGAACTACTATGAGTGGTAGATCCTTTCTTGTTTTTATTATTCTAAAATAGTTTCTCATAAAAACATTTGAAGATACTTGTCACTGAAAATTTGGGACCTTTTAGTCTAATTTTCTACTATAGGCTTCTAATTTTCTACTACAGGCTCCTAGAATATAAAATTAGTTATACAGATACTGAAATGAATCATAATACTCTTTTCCTTGTTAAATAAGTAAAAGCCAGTATCCTGATGCAAGAGTCATTTCAAGGGAATAAAAACCAAGTTAAACCTCATTCAAATTTAGTAACATATTTTTAGATATAAAATGAAATAATTAAAATCTGACATCTGTACATTATCCTAAAAGCATAACATTGCAGTATGCTACTAAATTTCTCAACCATCCTAAGGGGGAAAAGAGGCTTGGATCTACAGTATCAGAGGATAATAGAATCTAGAAACCATAATAAAATATTTGAAGTCTATATCGAGCCTATGAAGTGACAAGATTATTTTAGGCAAAGTGTGATTAACTATCAGTAGCTGAATTTACAAGAGTCAAGGTGTTAGGTGATAATACTTCAGTTTTCAAAACAAATGCTTGCTTTAAAAAAGGAATTTCCTACAATCTTTTAACTGCTGAAGGGCAGTAAAATACTCAGCTTAAGTACATCAATATGCAAACCGATTGTATAAAATTAGATACATGCATAAGCAATTCTAGTTGATAATGATGAAATAAGAGCATCCAGTGGTTAGAAGTTAACCACTTGTTGAGATAAGGGTCTTTAAACTCTTGATCTGTAATAAACCAAATTTTCTGTAAACTTCAAACATGACTACTGATTGTAAATAATTTTCAACTCTGGCTGTACATTAGAATCACCTTGGAGCTTTAAAAAATAGACCCAGGCCCCAACCCAAACCAATTACATCCGAATCTCTGTTGCTGGGGCCTTAGCACAGGCATTTTCTACAAGCCCCAGTAGTCCAGATGCCTGTGTTTTCTGTATTCACCATACCATTAGAAAGGAATAAATTTGCCTGATCAAGCTTTGATCACTGGGGAGATCTAGGTAATTAACATATACCTAGTTCTTTCAAAAAAAATTTTTTTTAATCACTTCCATTCATTTATTTGTTCTTCCCACATTGTTGAATTTTACAAAGTACCAAACGTGGTGCCGGGCAGTAAGGAAAATAGATAAGCAAGATCCAGCCCTTACTTTTAAGAAACACACCTCTCTGTCATTGGAAGATAATCGGTGGGAGAGAGATAACATGGTGGCTAAGAGTGTGCTTTGAGGTTAGACCAGTCAGAATTCAGCTCCTGACCCTGACACTCAGTATGTGAAACTGGGCAGGTTATGTAAGATATCTGAGCTTGTTATACTATGGACCTCATAGAGGAGGTTTATGGATTAAATGCTTCTTAAATAATTAGCATTTTGCCTAGAAGGAGTAAGTACTCCTTAGATTATAGCCATTTGTTTTTATACAACCCTCATGTACATCTTCCAAATCCTTCACCAATTCCAAATCCGTTAAGCAGAATGTATTCTGAATCCTCTAAATGACAATACCACTGTAGTACAATTTATAATAGTAATATTTGACCTGTTATTTTTATCAGGTAATCTGTCATCTAGCGAGGTCTCTAGAATTTGGACACAGTGCAACAGAGGACTCTAATGGGATGAGTACTTACACTGAAAACACAAGGATTTTGAGTGTCATGGCATTAGAAAGCTACCATGAGATTAAAGTATATGAGGAACTTTCATAATATCATCTAATAATGATTTCTTTTTTTCAACTTGTTCATTATACATGACGTACCTGTGTAGTAGTTTTTATGTATTTTTTAAGGAACTAGGTTTTTCCTTAATTAATTGGGAGAATTCTTAAGCCACTTCAAAATCTGCCCAAAATGTAAGAAATAAATGATTTTTAGACAGAGGAGATAACAAAGTCAGCTTTTTTATGCACATGCTACTGATTTTGTATATAATGTTCTATTTGATTCCATAAACGGATTTTTGAGTAATAGAAGACACAACTTCTACCAATAAGCAGTATTAGTAATTTTATTTTTCCAATGACTAATTGTCCATGACTACAAAAGAGTAGGTATCAGTGCTTAAAAAAAAATCTGTTCTGCCCAATATATACAGCCAATATCTGGCCAAAGAAAGGCTGACAGTAAAAATTTTTGTTTTTGTTCTTTGGAGTGTGTTACTGATTCACAATCTAATCAGTAGTCATTTCTAGCATCCCAGTCATGATCATACCAACATAAGCTTGGGCAAGAATTTGAATTTTGTAATTCTTCTCCATTTCAGACGTGCATAATGAATTAACAAATGAAAGGCACAGTTTCTAGTGATAGTTTTGTGATTCATTTTAAATGTTATTATTTCAGTGGTGTTATTTTTATAGTTCCTAAATGCCCGCCGAGTGCCAACAATTAAATGCCACTTCATGATGTTATGTTACAAAATATTATAGTAACTAGAAGTCCATAAGAAAGTGATATTTTAAAGGATTTCTTTTTTGTAAAAACATGTTGACAATTTTGCTGTGAACCTAAAGCTACTCTAAAAAAATAAAAGCAGTTAAAAAAAAAACCTGTGAAGGCGGTCAGCTCAAATAGTGGAAGTTGATCTTAGAAATTCAAGAAAGTCAAGGCTATTTCTCATTTGACAGTATTAATATTTATCACATAGTTGTTTATATATTTCAAACACCCTAGTTTTTTTAAGGTACAGGAAGGTAAATTCCTTTGGATGAAGAAAATTATTATTATTATTTTTTAAGATTTTATTTAATTATTTGAGAGAGAGAATGAGCACGCATGAAAGGGGGAAGGGCAGAGGGAGAAGCAGATCCCCTGCTGAGCAGGGAGCCTGATGCCAGGCTCCATCAGGGAATTCCAGGATCATGACCTGAGCTGAAGGCAGTCACTTAACCAACTGAGCCACCCAGGCACCCCAAGGAAATTATTTTTTAAGGGTCAAAACAACTGTTCTGTAAGGTTGGATTTTTGGTCCATTAAGCATGTATCCTTTTGTATATTGTCAGGTACTGAAAACGCAAGTGAATCCTATGAAAACTTGAGGGTTTTGCAGAAGAGCAGACTTGGGCAGAAGAGGCATGAAAGGACTGCAAAGTGGGATTAGACAATATGATTAGTGAGGACGGCAAAGCACAAAGCGGGGAATGAAAGTCTTGAGAAAAGCACTCTTTGTTTGCAAAGTTTTTTGTTACCTACTAGTAGGTAATTAATGTACCTACTCTACCTTAGAGTAAATGCTACTGTTTGTGATTGAAGCTATTCTTTAAATTGTGCCCCTTCTGTTTGCAGTTCTTTGGTAGAAACCCAAAAGGGCATTACCATTATTTTGAAAGTGTTAAAAAAAGTATGAGTGAAAAGTTTGGAGACAAACTATGTCCATCAAATCGAAGACTCTGTGATGTTCATTGTAAGAACCCTTGATGTTTTGTAACCTTGTGGACCCTTAAACTTGGTCACATGGCCTCCCCTAGCCGGTATTAAATAAGGCTACAAATCCAAATCCAGCGATTTTATCATATCCCCAGTTCCCTCAACTGGGAGTCACCTTGAACCCCCATACCTTGCTCTTCTCTCCGCATTTGCATAGAACTATATCTCATTTGTATTTCCATCTTTTTTTTGATGAATACTGTATTGGTGTATAAGTAATATATTTCGGTTGAAAGTCACTTCTGATTTCCTTCTTTATATTTCACTTTATCCATTCCTTCTCTGTGCTGAAGTATCTGTTCTGTTGCAGCCGCTCCTCTCCATGTCTTGATCGTGACAACAGCAGGTGAACTTCTGCATAATTCCTTCTCTGACCATGTGGCCTCCCCCTCTGCCCCTTTCACCATCTCCTTCTGCGTATACCCCATCTCAGGATGCTTTAGTGTGAAGATACCTAGCCAGAGAAAGAGACAGATTTATATTCTCCAAAGCATGGCCATGCTGAATTCCCTTTCTCTATGATGGAAAGAAAGTGGGTACTTTTTTTTATTTCTTTGGAAATCAGGTGGGGTTGCACCAAAATTAATGTAGACCTACTGTGAAAGCCTGTTTTGGCCGTGGGTCTCCATGTCTCCATTTCTTTTGTGAGAAAAAGTGCTCCATAGAGCTGAAGAATGTCATTTCTGGAAATTATGCAAATTGGGTGAGCTATTTTAAAGTTCTATTAAAGGTTATGATTTTAAGTGTCACTTAGCGGGGTTTGTTTTTTTTTAAAGCTATATTCTAGGTGACCCAAAGGCTGAAAGTTTACTAATAGTGCCTTTCCTTGCTACTACGGCTTTAAGTGAAACCTTTTAGTATTTTGGAAATTGTGCTATAGGGTGATGCTAGTCAGTGTTCTAAAAATATCTATTCTTTATATTTCAGTAAGATTATTTTTAAAGGTTCTTATCAGACTGCTGATGCTAGTATTTTTATTATACAGTCATGTACCATGATGCTATAGATTGTCTACAGATAACACAATTTTTATTTTCCACTTTTGGAAATTTGTTATCCTTTTCTTTTACTTTTTCTGAAACACACACTAAATATTATGTCTCTGTACATGAACACAGTGGGTGATAAGTAATTGGTGATTTTAACAAACTAGAGCCAATTTTTTTCAAAGCAATTTTCCATCCATTTTTCAGTCTAAGGAATTCAGAGGACAAGGAAGGAGTTAAGGGAATTACAGAGGAGAAAGAACTCATGATGTTGTTTTCTCACATAAACCCAGAAATCAGATTTAAGGTCCTCTTGCTATGTATATGTGGATCACTGAAGCACCCTGAAGAATTTATTTTTCACCCTATTTTCACTCAATAACTAACTCTGAATGCTGTAATCTCCTCCCTGTCCCCACCCCATGGTCTTAGACAAATTAAAAGCAAACCTAAGAATTAGTAACTTTTGGGGTGGAGGACGTGGTCCTTGAAAGACCAGAATCATTGTTTTCTGCTGCCTCCTCTGAAAGCATGTACCTGTTTAGCTAATCAAATTGTATATTTGCAGGCAAGTCATCTGCATAATAATGGGGGACTGCTTTTGCTTTTTATTCTTTTTAAATTGTGATAACACTGTATTCTCACAATTTAGAAAAACATCAATAAGAATTTCTATTTTGCATGATTGCTGAATTTCCTTTGGAGAGTAAGATACGCAATTAAAGCTGAGTATATTCTGTGATAAATTTTGTCTGTACAGTCTTCAGTCAGTGTTGAGTGCAATGTGTGTACATATTTTCTCCAAAACTGTTTGTTGACTGTTTTAACCATATAGCAAAAATAATACATTTTTCTTGGAGTAAAAGCAGTTTATTTTCCAAATAAAAATTCTTACAGAGCATCTGACAGTCATGAAACATTTCAGTAGGTTTCCTAACCTTAGTTAACAGGAAATGGCACATAGAATTTTAACACCAGATCGCCATAGAGTTTATTTGGCCGAAGTCTCTCATTTTGTGGATGAGAAAACTACAACTTGAGGGCAGGAAGTAACGTGCTTGATGTTACAGTGGTGATTCAAGGCAGAGATCGATTTAATGATAGCTGGCATCCAGGAGAGAGCATGGTACTTGCCGGATTTTGTGCTCTGTGATAATAGTACCTTTATAGCTTATTTAAATAGTGAAGTTCATAAACTAGTAAAAATTCCACCGTCACATTAAACTGCTTTAGCAAAGTTCCCGGTTCACTTTAGATATCTGATAAAAGTTAGTTTCTTTCTTGCTTAAGTGTTGTATTGCACTGTAATTTTCAAGACATTTGAAACACATAAAATCATCTGGATGTAGGGAAAGGAAAGTGATGGGAACAAGCATTTATTGAATTATTATTGAATTCTAAATGCTTTACCCATGCGTGGTTGAATCCCCACTGCACAGCCTTAGTGGTAATGTGATTCTCCCTCAACAGATGAGGCTTCATTCTTCAAGCTCACAAACAGCAAATCATATACATCTCCTACATATATCATCTCCTCTGTACATATTTAATTACATGTTTTTACTTTAATTCCTTCTATCTCCAAATGTTTGCAGGTTTATCTTGTCCCCTTTACAATCTCCTGAAGATATGAGAAAATCATATTTACTTAATCATCTCTAGAATGTGAGCTGATTCATCTCATGACTCATAGCTTCCAGCCCTGCACTTTTTCCTGTGGTACAAAAAAGTAAATGGTCTCTTACAGTCTGTTTTTTACATCGCAGAATAACCTTACTAATGCTACCACCTATCCAAATTGCGAAACCTTTTGATATTCTGGTATTTTTAATAGAAGTGTTCAAATGCTTACCCAGTTGTATATTATAGACTATTGGGATTAGCTAGCATGTTTTACCTAAAAGACTTTTCATTAGCACTTGAAAAATTATTTCTCTTGTTCCCTCTTATTTGAAACAAATCATTCTTTTAGTGTACAATTCTGCATATTCAGCTTTTTTTGTTAGTTGTTATTCTGCAATTACATTATTTGAGTCTGATGTTTACGAAGTATTTTCTTGCTGAACTTATAAACCTTTCTGTTCATTTTGACAACTAATTTTCAGTTCTTTCTTCTAACCTTTCTGTTTCTCTCTTGACCTCTTTCTCTTTTGCTTTCCTCTCAACCCTCCAGCCTCTGACTCTCTCTCACTGCCTATCCATCTCCCTTCTGCTCCCTCTACTCTCCCTTCTTCTCTGGCTAAGGACAATTCTCTTACTAGAATTTGTCACTTTTGTTAGTCTGTTAGTTCCTTTAGTTGGTTGAGAAAGACACAAGGGCTTGTTTTCTTTGGAAATGTAATTTTTCTTTTCTCTGAATTATGCAGATTGGCACCTTTCTTTTCCCAATTTGCTTGATTGGGTGCAGTATTTAAGTATTACTTTCCAGATCTAGAGGATGCTGAGACCCTTACAGTTAAATGTATCTACTTGCAGTTTTCAGTCTTTAAATTCTTTTAATTTGATTTTCCAACCTTTTTTCTTTCTTCATGAAATTTTCACTCCTAATGGAATTTTTTCCTCTGTTATATTTGAACTCTTGATTTTTGGTTGCTCCCATTTTCTACCAATCATCTGTCAAGGGAAATAAACATATTGAGTCTCTCTTTTTTCCTTCCTTCCCTTTTTTTTTTATCGGGTCTCTTATTTGGGATCAGGAGAAGACCTGTAGAAGAAGAATATTTAACATTGAGCATAGTCCTTCCCAATGATTCTGCTATTTTTTGAGCTGAAATATCAGAGTGTAGTAATTTGAATGAGTTCTGACTGGATTGGCTGTCTAAAGACCAAACAATTAAATTACCTTCAATTTTGCTCCCTTTTCTCTTTATTAGAGATAAATATATACAACTTCTTACAACTTGCTCTTTTCATTCTTCCATTCATTCACTTATTCAACAATTATTTATTGACTGCGTACTATGTACTTCATGTATATTGTGCTAGGTGCTGGGGGAACATCAGAAGAACAAGGTCATGGCCAGTATGGTACTTACATGGCTCCTGTATGTGGTCATAATTCACTTCTTATTGACCAGGAAGCAAAGTAGTTCTGAGTAAACAAAACCATCTTGTGAAACCTGGGGCTTAGACTGTGAGCTACTTGGCAGGAACCATTATGTTTTCACTTTCAGTATCCTCAATTCCATGCAGGGCATCCACCCATAGGAGGGTAACAAACATTGCATGCTTCTCAGACAAGGAAAGGGAAATTATGGAGTAAATGAGAACAGAAGAGGATTTCAAAAGGAGCAGTCAGTGACACAAAATCAGAGAAAGGAATCAAACATGTAGTTATTGAAACACTGTTACAGCTAAGAACAAAGCTACTGTCACTCACTTTTTTTTTAGAAGATGCACCCCTAGAAGTCATTCTCCATGTTTTTCTAGTTGGGGACATCATATTGGCCATAAGTCATCACTGGAATAAATATAATGGAAACACAATAGCATATAACATAAGTGTGAAAGCTTCCTAAATGCCTTCAAAAGGTAGAAAGACTGGTAAAATTGAGTAGATGTATTATAATAATTTCTTAGGAGTTTGAGTCCCTGTTTTGTTCATCAGTGGTGACAGTAATCAAAAGATGAAAAAACAATTAGGGAAAGTTGAAAATACTGAAACGCATCTCGAGCAGCACTGATCAAAACTTAGTGTTTTTGCCCCTAGTTTTTATAAAAATTGACATTAATAGCCTAGTCCATTCAAAACAAATAAAATGGAGAAGAAACTTTTGTATTCATCTAGAAGTGTTACCAGTTTTTTCCCATTCTTTTGAGCAATACTACCTTTTAAGAAACTAATAGAATTTTTTTTAAAAAAATTCATTCTTAGACTAGTAATAAGAAAAACAACCAACCCTTTTTCATTGTGTTTTAATAAAAGACCAGAAACATCCACACTTGAGTACCAAACCATTGATTATACTCCCCAGTTTTTGCCCTATGCTAAAAACTTAGAAGGCTGGTGTGAATGGTAGTTCTAGGCTGGCTCCTGCATGCGGGAAGGACGGTGACGGCTCTTCTTGTGGTCTCATTCTGCATGACCGGCTTCAGGCAGGCCCTCCGGCTCCTCTGCATCCATTTTTATTATTAGCAACAGGATTTCTGTTTAATAGCATGCTTCATGAGTTCTGTGTAGTGCGATGAAGAAGATGCTAACATATTTTTCATCACTTGTCTAAAAATAACATCAATGTATTGTGTTTCCCTCCTATAACTTACTTGGATAAAATATCTTCCAAATGTTTTAAATGTTGTCATGGTTGCAATATCTAGACGTGGTGAATCTGATGTAGCCCTTGGGCTGGTTAAGCTCAAGTAGATCCATAATACACCTGTATGTTGCTTTCCTCTTTGTTTTGGCGTATAAAATCTTGCAAATGCGATGAAAATTGGGAGAGACCATACTGTAATCTGTATAAGGGTATATACACTGTTCATTTGTGTCTTTGTGTATATGTGTACAATACTCAGATTGCCTGGTTTAATTTTCACTCCTTGAGGAAGTGAGTGCCTCCAATACTTTAATGAGTGTTAGGACTATCAGAGTGACAAGAAGTCGAACTAAACTTTGTCAGGATCCATGAAGACCATCACACAGGAAATAACATGAAAGTTTAAAACTAGTCCTTTCTCTTGGTACACTTAAAACAAGGAGTCACTTGGATTATAGTTCTTTTATGCATGAACAATTAACTTAGTAAAATAACAGAATAATAGCGCTAGAAGCCTTTATATTTCTAAATTTTTAGCTGTGATTTTCCACATTGAGATTTACTATAATTTGGGGAAAATCATGAGGCACAGATCTCTTCCATCAGCATGAGCCCGGGGTTTCTCACTTCAAAACACAGAGTGAAGGGGATTTGTAATCTCACTTCCTGCCCACCCCATCTTTGCTTCAGTTAGAGCAGGATGGCAGAGAGCTTCCTACTTAAGAGCTGAAAAAGTACATGTCAACCAGTGCTGATTCTATCCCAAACATTTAATTTTTGCTTTTCCTTCTCCTTGAGAATGCAGTAAGTTAATAACCTGCATCCTGGGTGAGATGATGTTGGAGCAGGATGTGTGAACATGAGCTTTGGTCTTGGGAGAAGGCCTATGAATCTTTTTTTAAGGCCTAGAATTATATTAAAATGGGCTGGACAAGATATAATTTTGAAAAGTCAGGTTGGCTTAGTTTAGAAAAACTGCAGTTTAGTCTCTCCTCTCTACTCTATCCTTATGTTATTTCAGCATGTGGATTTTTCGGGACACACCTAGACAGAAGCAGAGGTCTTCACATTTATAATGAAAGAAGACTCATCAGTGTTCATCATATACTGTTATTCCACTTCCTAAGTTAATTGGACAGATCTTTAATTCCCAGTTTGTATTTAATATCACCATTGTCAACAAAAACTAGCAGAATTCTTTAGGTACAGATCAAAAGAATGCAAAGGCTAAAACAACGACACAACAGAAATAGAGGCATTGGCGTAAAGTGAAAGAACTCTTAAGGACAAATATTGTGCCACCATGCAAATAAATGATAAAGAACAAAGAATTAGTAGGAAAAATTAACTTGACAAAGCTTGACTATCTGCTTCCAGCATTTCAAAACGCAGCTTATCTTCTATTTTAATTTTTAGTTTCCTGGTTAGTTTTATGGTGGATGCCCGAGGTGGTGCTATGCGAGGATGCAGACACAATGGGCTCCGTATCATTATTCCACCTCGGAAATGTACTGCCCCAACTCGAGTCACCTGCCGTCTGGTCAAACGCCATAGACTGGCGACAATGCCGCCAATGGTGGAAGGAGAAGGCCTGGCCAGTCGCCTGATCGAAGTTGGACCTTCCGGTGCTCAGTTCCTTGGGTAAGGGTTTCTGCTAAAACTCCCACTTAGTCATCGATGAGCTTGTGTCCTCTACATGAGATCACTAGGATGGAATGAAACAAGGTACGTCGATAACATTATAAAAGAAGATTGGCCCCTGCAAAATTATTTAAAAATGGGAAGTAGCACCTCAGTGCTTGACTCCAATCACATGCCTCTTATTTTAAGGCATTAATGAGTTCAACATTCAGGTGAATTATGATTCCCACTCTTCGAATGTGACAGTAGCTGCTAGGCTCCCAGTGTGAAACATAATCATGTTTCAGCCAATGGTAGGTATTTTTTTGTTGTTCTTAATCCTGAGACTCACATGGTAAAGTCCTAAAGAAAAAAAAAACTGCTTTATTCCAAGCATACATTTAAAGTACTGTGTAGTTACGAAACAGAATGATTATCTTTGGAAAGTGGCGTTGTCTTTATAAGATATCCAAAAATTTACTCCATGTGACGCGTCGTTTCTGTTATCAAAATTGCTATCTTGAGTCTTAAAATTATACCGACAGTCTCTATAGTTGTAGTTTTCATGAAGACGACAAGATCAAGACTAACTTCTGCCAGACTCATTTTAGCAATTATGAGCGGGGATTGGCATTCCTTCCTTCTGTTTGTACCGCTGCTATTATATATGAAGTGGTGTCTCAGTGTGCCAAGAAATGACTGGCTACCGCTGAAAACCGACAAAAGGATCAAGTTTTGGAGGGGGACAAGTTTCAAAATATTTTGAAACAAATCAATTGTATTTAAGTCTTGTCGTATCAAGTCTTTGTGCTCAAAAATTGGGAGAAAATCCTACTAATTATGAACTCTTTCCCAGTGTCGTTTAGGGGAGAGGATTTGCTTTAGAACTTGGGGAAATGTTCTAAAGCCTTGTAATTTGGAGCAAATGATTAACAGGTTGCTGCAAATTATGTTCACACCTGAAAAGTGGTGTCTGTATTCCCCAGTTATAGAAGCCACCTCCCATGTCCTCCTAAATGACCAGAGAGTCTTAGAAGGAGCCTGTGAAGTTCTGGGTTGCATCGGAAATGCCAGTATGGTTGGAGTAATTGCCCAACAATCTCTTTCATCTTCTCTACCAGGCCCTTTCCCTTCCCTTATGCCCACGTAATTTTAAGCTTTTTACTAAACTTCACATCTGTTGAGGAATATCCATGAAAACATCTGCCCTCTCTACAGAGTCAGAGTTTTTATTATATTCCCAACAGCTTTGTCTTTCCTGTGGAGCACATTTTTTTGTTTATTTATTTATTTTTTTTGGCTCATGCCCTGGCAGTGAACATAACTAGGGACAGATCCAACAACACCTAAGTGTCTCCTTCCACGCGCCTCCATTGTACACTCTGGGTCTCAGTTCCTTGCTCTTTGTGACCAATGGAGGGGGCAGAACCAAACGCAGTGTGAAACCAAACTTCACCCTGTTGATCAGCCGGTGACGCCGGGGTTCTGTGGAAAACAATACCTGAAGCTTACTTATGTTCTTTCTTTCACTGCTGCTTTGGATGTACTCAGTAAACTTCACCTGCCAACGGCTCCTCCCCCACTTAATGAGGGAGAAAGTTTGGTCAGCCGCATCCTTCAGCTGGGGCCTCCTGGAACCAAATTCCTTGGGTAGGAGTGACTTAAAACAAATTGATGGCTGCTGGCCCCCATTCTTCTCCTCCTTCTGCAATATGATTTCTCTTTTTGTCATTGTGCCCATGACATGTCCCTCCCTATGATTTAAATTCTGTATAACCTATCTTTAGTGGACCATTTCTGACCCTTGTGGTATGTGACTTTTTATTTTTGAGTGATGTTTTTTATATCTTTTCCCTTAAAGTGCTGTGACCTTCATTTTCGTTTAAAGCATGAGATCTGCCTAGTTGTACTCTGTGCTAGTTATGATGTTGTTATGATAAATTCGAAGTCTGTATCAAAGCAACCTGGACTGAAAAATCAAAAGCCTCTATAAATTTTGAAAGTGAATGCGACCTAAAAACGTCAGGGCTGTGCATGTTCTGGATCCTGAGTCTAATAGGCATGGGACACAACTGGGCTATCTGCTGAGGTGCTCAGGGCTACACTGTGTACACATGCCTATTGTCCCCTTGAATAAAAAAAAAAAAAAAGCAAAAAACCATGAGTGCATGTCTCTTTAGTTCCCGAGTAGTTAACTTTCCTGACATCTTTTTGTTTACAACACATCAAATTATGCAACATTTGAGCCATTTTCCTTCTCAAACCATTTTGTCATCTGCACCTTGTAGAAAATGTTTTAGGAAATTGGTACACATCATGGATATGCATGCACATTCCTTTTGTTAAATGTTTTATACTTACATTGATCAAAGGAGAAGTTCCAGAATGCCACATGCACTCACAGGGAAACATTATTTGGCTTAAGGTAGCAGCATGTCCCTAAGGATTGGTACCCCTGAGGTGGAGCTACTGTGTGACCATCTCCTAGCCAATGGGCTCTGGAGGACAGCCCACTATGCCCCTGTCCCGAGAAAGAGAACAATTCCAGGTCACTTTGCAACAGACAGAGTCAAGGTGCTTGTCTTGCTGTTGGTCAGCTCTTGTCCACACTGAATGTTCTGCCTTACTGTGTCAGGCCTGTGATCGTGGAGATCCCTCATTTTGCTGCCCTTCGAGGAAAGGAGCGGGAACTGGTGGTCCTGCGCAGTGAGAACGGGGACAGCTGGAAAGAGCATTACTGTGAATACACTGAAGATGAGTTGAATGAAATCCTTAATGGCATGGATGAAGGTACTTCGTATTAAGGGTTTTAAAAGAATTCTAAAGAGGAAGAATTAAAATGATCTGTTTCTTTCTGATGACCTAGAGTGGTGTGTATGTGTGTGGGGCAGGGAGGGAAGCGGGCTTGGGTGTGTGTGGTCTTTGTGTTATTTTAGTGCATTAGAGGATAATTTCCTTTTAAAACTTTTTATTAAGTTCACTTACGAAAATTAAGTTCACTCAAACTTCTACATGTAATTCAAGCAAGGCGTCAGCCAGCGTAGAATTTCATATACACCTACACATAGAGTTAAGAATTTTTTTTTTTTTCTCATTGGGACTTTGATCTCTGTAAATCCCAACTCCAGCGTGGGCCATCTAGCCACAAGTTGAAATATCTCAGTGTGACTGGAGGGAATTGGCTCATTATCTGGCCTCCTTAGGCTGCACAAAAATGAAGTTCCAGTCCTAATACCAGGAGATGGGTTTCACTTTGTTTTTTAAAAAAGATTTATTTATTTGAGAGAGAGAGAGAGAATGAGAACGAAGGAGTAGTGAGCAGGGACAGAGGCAGAGGAAAAAGCAGACTGCTCACTGAGCAGGGAACCCTATGCGGGGCTTGATCCCAGGACCGTAGGATCATGACTTGAGCTGAAGCTACATGCTTAACCGACTGAGCCACCCAGGCGCCCCATGGTTCCCTTTAAGTAACTACACAAATAGGGCACATTCTTTGCCTATGCGCCAGGAGCAGTACAGAACTGGACACAGAGCAGTCTGGCAGTTTGTGAAGTTTACTGGGCTTGCAGACTGCAGCCAGAAGCTTCAGGTGTGGCTCGCGCATAGTAAGTGCAGCTGAACAGCAGCCGCTGTAGTATTTCTTCCTGCGTCCTGCTGAGGTGGAATAAGAACAGAGGCCAGGTTTACTCTACCCAAGAGGTTGATGGAAAATTATGCCCTCTAGATGCATAGGTCAGTCCTTTACAAGCAGGAGTAAAAGATGAGACTTCTTCCTGAGAAAGCTTGTTCCATGCAATATTTAGCTGCTTCTGTTTCTTGGAGCCATTTCCTTTGTATGCATTTAGGTTTAGGATACTTTCCTCTGAGATATTTACCTGTCATTAACACTGCCAGAAGCACTGGCGTCTTGTCCTTCACTGAGTACTCGTATAACTCTCCATAGGTATATAAAACCTGTTTTAAAACAAAGAATCAAGTTTTTATATTTTAATCTTCTCTGTGCTTGGAAGTGTGTTCTTTTGTAAGTATGTGCTAGTGTTTGCCACTGCATCAGTTTTCAGTTACGCATGATCAGATCCTGGGACTTTTGGCATTTGCTCTCTAGTTATATTCAATTGTCAAGAAAAATATAGTTGCTATTCCTGCCTCTAGAATGGATTGCAGATATTTTCCAAAAGTAAACAACTCTCCGTGATCCCTGAAAATTCAGTGATCCCCTTAGTACAAATTTTCTGCCTTTTAAGCCAGTCTGATTTTCGTATTGCCCTACATATCTACGCTAATGCAATTTCCAAAGAGCCCATTATCCTATCTTCCTGACGGTAGATGATATTTTTGATAAGTTAATGATTTTAGAGGAATACTCAAATCCTGAATTCATAATCACTGATTTTTTTTTAACATCTGACTCTTTCAGAGACAACCATGTCACTAGAACAAACACACAAACATAAACCTTACCCTTAAAGGACAGATTTTATCCCTGTACTCTTGCCCTGAGAACTGAAAGGGCCGTATTTCTTCTTAAAACTGCAATAACTGGTTTTGGAGCTAACTTTGAAATTTGCGAAGAAAAGGAATCCAGAAGCCATTTCCTCTCCCTCACGTGAGACAAGAATAGGACAGGTTCGTTTCCATTCCAGGTTTGCCCTCAAAACCCCTCATTTACAGAGGGAACCGGGCTCTGCACTACTGCTTCTGGAACTGGATGCTTTTCTTTTCACAGTGCCCTGGAAAGACCTAGTTTCCACAGACAAAACGTGCAGACTAAATGCTGATAGGTCTTGAAAGACTAGAGGGTTTTTTTGTGGTTTGTTTTTTGTGTTTGTTTTGCTTTCTGGTGGTGTTAGGATAGATAGTTTTGCTTTTTTAAAATTTTCCTATTATTTAAAAAAAAAAGGTGTTCTGCTTCTATGCTTGTTTACTATGAACTCTGCCCCGGAGTTTGCTAGAATGGTTTTGGAAGGAAATCTTTGCTGTATGAAGATGGGTCATTTCTTGTCTCAGTGCTGGATAGCCCAGAAGATCTAGAAAAGAAGCGAATCTGCCGCATCATCACCCGTGACTTCCCACAGTACTTTGCAGTGGTATCTCGCATCAAACAGGACAGCAACCTGATTGGCCCGGAGGGAGGCGTGCTGAGCAGCACCGTGGTGCCCCAGGTGCAGGCCGTCTTCCCAGAGGGGGCGCTGACCAAGAGGATCCGTGTGGGCTTACAGGTATGCACGTGTTGGATACAAGTTAACCTAACATGGATTTTTAGTGATTCAAAGTCAGCTTTTTAGGTGGGAAATATATGGTTAATGTGTGTCAAATGATCCACAGGTGAGCAACCGCTGCCCTTAGAGATGGGAGGTCTCCTAAAGTTTTCTATGAGGGCTTAGTACTAAACTTACAGTTGTTGTATTTGAAGTCACCAGACCGATTTCTGAGCTAAGAAGCGATGCATTGAGTAAGAAATTCGACATAAATATCAACATATTCAATACATATTGATATACTGTGCTATTTTCCTTCTTTTGAAAAGGCTCAACCTATGCACAGTGAGCTGGTTAAGAAGATTCTAGGCAACAAAGCTACCTTTAGCCCTATAGTCACTTTGGAACCTAGAAGAAGAAAATTTCACAAGCCAATTACCATGACCATTCCTGTCCCCAAAGCTTCAAGTGATGTCATGTTGAATGGTTTTGGGGGAGATGCACCAACCTTAAGATTACTATGCAGCATAACAGGTGAGTCACATAAGACTCCGCTAGTAGAAAGTTCTGAAAGAAGAAGCAGATCGTTGTAAATATTAAATTACCTTTGTTATTAGATACCTGTGAGTTATATGCATTAATTCAGGAAAAGCATTCTAATTTACTAGGCAAGTGAAAGGTGAAAGAAAATGAACTAATATTTATCAGATACAGCTTGTATGCCAAACTATTAGACACTTTATATGCATTGGCATTTTAGTCTTTACAGTGGCTCTATGAGGAAGTGTTAACCCTATGTATTGAAAAGGAAACCAAGGCTGAGAGAAGTTCTATAACTTGTCTGGTATCATACCATTAAATATTCAGCAGAGTTGGAATTCAAACCCAGATTTACATATCTCAAGGCCCAACGTTTACGCCTTCATGTAAGACTTCATCTTATATGAAAAATAAATAGCATCTTTAATAATTATACTCAGAAGTTCAGACATCTGTCTAGGAATGGGTTTGTCTTTATCATTGATCTGTTAAACTAAAACTTAGGAAAAACAAAGGTTTTTAATAATTAACTGAATTTTGATCTTTTCATTTAGAATTTGCAATAGCTTTTGGACAACTACCACACTGTAGAAAGACATTCCTAGAACACTGGTTTTTTTCTGTTCAATATTATCACCATAAATGCTGAGAGGAAAAAATCCACACAAATAACCTGTGTTAGGACTACATCATTGGACTGATAATTTTCCTATTTAACAATAACTACACTGTGTTGGCATTCAGTAAATATACTATTGTCAATAGGTATAATCACCATCCTTGGTTGTTTAGGTATTGTTAGCATTTTTTTTTTCATTTCTCCTTCATATGGAAAGGAATGTTCACCCTTATTTTGTTCTCTAATTCTCCCTTCTTACTAGTGGGGTTTTTTTTTTTTCTGTACTTATGATAGCAAACCATTGACACCTTACCCCATAAGTTTAATAATAGGACAGAATTTTAAAATGCACAGACTACAATGAGTATAAAGGGAAATCTTATGCTTCATTTATAGTCGCTTTCCCAATTACCCATTTGTGGCTGTTATTGGCATTCCTGGGTGTCATTCCCATACCTTTTGTTCCATGCATATACGATAACCTTTCTATAATGTGCAACATAATGGCATGGAAGCAAAAGAAAGAAGACTGAAAAATGTCTGTGGCACACCGGCCCTTGTAAGTGATCAAATGAAGATACCACCTGGGCCTAGACGCCATTGAATCTAGTTATTCCAGCCATAGATCCTCAGATGGGGTTGTATGAAACATGTCCTTAAATTTATTTGTTAATTAAAAAAAACATGTTATCCACAGTGCTCGGATTTTTGTGTTTTGCTCTGTTATATGGTTCTGCTAAGAATTCCTCTTCTAGAGGCCTGCTAGAATAAGTTTCCATGAACTTTCTCTGATAACTCATTTCCTTCTTTAAGGAATTTTAGTGTCGCAGTTTTTTCTCATCTCAAACATACATTCCTCCTACAGTGCCTTAAGACTGTTTTATCCTTATCTACGCCAAGGTAATTTCCCAGTCGAATGAAAGTCCCTATCAGCCTCCATGGTGATCTTTCTGTGCACAGAGGCCATCCTTCAGCACTCATTCATTTGTTCACTCACTTTGCAGTATTACTGAGCTCTTAATATTTTCCAAGCATTTTTTTTTTTTTTTGCCAACCTTGAACTGCAAATTGAGAAGAAATTTTATTTCTTAAAAGTAATTCCAGAAAATATGAAGTTCAGGAACAAAATATTATTTGGATCTTTTGTTATTTTAACAAAGTATTCAACTCCTTGGTTGATAGAAGTTGCTTTAAAATCATCAGCTGTTAAAATTTAAAATGATCTTCAAAGCCTAGCAATTACAATAAAAGCTTCGAAATATCAGTCAGATCTTAACAATAGAGACCAAACTGCGGGTTGCTGGAGAGGAGGTGGGATTGGAGAATGGGCTAGGTAGGTGATAGGGTATTAAGAAGGGCACTTGTGATAAGCACTGGGTGTTGTATGTGAGTGATGAATCTCTAAATTCTACATTTGAAGCTAATACTACACATGTGTTAACTATCTAGAATTTAAATAAAAACTTGAAACATTAAAAAAAAAAAGGAAGTCAGAGAGTCAAACACTTAGTAGATAATCTGAGGCAGTTATTCAAAGAACCTCCCTTAAATTAAGTTCCTTTAAAGGTAGTATTCCCTGTTTGTTTTCAGTGTGTCATTTTTTAGCATGAGGTTTTTAGACATGTTGTTCCCAATATGTCATTCTGAGGGGTGGATGGGATGACATGGGTGAACACAGCAATTCAAAGTCTGGAGTTTTGCCTGATTTTTTAAAACAATCATATTATTTCAGGTGGAACCACTCCTGCACAATGGGAAGATATTACAGGAACTACGCCCTTAACTTTTGTCAATGAATGTGTTTCCTTTACAACCAATGTGTCTGCCAGGTATGGTTATGCAGCCCAGTAAAGCCTGATATGTCTTTTGTTTTGTTTCTTACGTTCTTTGAAACTGACTCTTTTTGGCCTGCTTTTTAACATTGTCTGCATTTACTTTCATATTTTAAACTGGACCCTCCAGCAAATGTAATAGTGATGAGACAATAAAGGACAACCAGTCAGATTAAAATCTAAGAAAAAGAAGGGATTGTGACCCTGACTCTGGTTTTAGCAGCCACCACTGATTTTTCCAGTCCCAAAGGTTTTAGGGTAGATAAATTTCCTGCTATCAAAAAATAGCCTGAACTACTTTTTCCATCAGAATAATAAAAACACAAAGCCCCCCCCATGGCTTGCTCGAATGGTTTAAAGGTTTCAGTGACTTTTATGCATTCAAACACATGCACATATTACCCACGTATTACCCAGTCACATATCACAGATCTTTTAAAAGCTGAAGCCACCTAGTTTTATGTCATGTACATACTAATTCAGTTGGTTACTGTCAGTTCCCATTTGCATTGGGATTAATGGATAGCTAAGCATTTTCCCACTTAATTTGATTACTGCAACAACTGTGTGACTTACAAGAGCAGGAGATATTGTGACCATTCTACAGATGAGAAAATTGAAGTCGAGAGTATTTAAAATCTTAAATTTCTATTTAAGGATATAAGAAAAAAATAGAAATTCATGAACGATTCAGTAACGGCACGTGGCATACCTGGGTGTGGTGGCACGTTTTTGTCGTTTCAGCCGCTCAGGCTCAGCTACTGCATCTTGGGCTCCGTGTGCCAGTGTGATCTGCCACTCAGGCTTCTACACTCTAATGCAAGACAATGGCAAGTTTTGAATGACCGGTACCCCAGAGGTACTAAAGAATTCAGCGGAGGGTATTTGCACTGGAATAGAGAGGATGCTTAGAAGAGGTGACTCATGAGACATGGAGGAACCTTATGGGCAGAATGAAAGTGGAAGGGAGAGTAACATGAGCCAAGATGCCAGGATAGAATGCAGAAAGAAAGGGGAGAGTAACAGTGATCCATTTAGTCTGTAGTTCAGAAGTAATGCAGGGTTGTGCATTATTTATGGGAGGCCTTGTGGGACAGACCAAGGAGTCAGTATTGTGAGGGTACTTAATGCCAATGCATTATACCCTTAAAGTGATTAAAATGGTGGATTTTGTATATATTTTATCAAAAATCAATAAAAAAAAGAGAGATGGATCAAGAACTTGAAGAAAAGAGTTGGTAAAACGGTAAGGAAATCTCAGGAATGTTGAAAGATTATGGGAAATGAGTCAAGAGAAGGAGGGTGATCGTTGATGGGGAAAAGTTTCAGAGAAAGAGAATGTGAACCAGCCTTTGAAAGTGTGTATACATACCAAATTGAAAAAAATGTCCATTGTGGCCTCTGCTTTCTCAGTGAAGTTACCTTTCATAGGGCCTCAGGTGAGGCGAGAGCTCAAGGAGTATCCTAAAGGTTTAGCAAAGTTACTAAACTGAATAAAATAACATCTGAGGAAAAAGTTGCCAGGCAAGTCACAGACTTAGCTGAGGCTAGAATTCATAAACTGATCACAAAACAGATGATTTCTTCTAGGAATTATGTTCAGCAATGTTTAGAAGTTCTGGAGCAAAGGCAGTTTCTTAAAAATAGTATTATTTCACCTTGCCGACCGGAGAGGTTGTTGGAAAAGAATGAAGAAAAGCTGGGTAGATTTTACTGAAAGGGTTTCAGGAAATGAAATAAAGAATAGGAGAGGGAATCAAGGAAAAATAGAAACTCTCAATTCAGTGAGATCCTTGTCATAATGTCTGATACTGAGCTTACATGCTAGAAGATTCTAAAACTCTGAGGTATAGTTCAGAAGACTCAATACTCAGAAGATCCTCCAAGGGAGAAATTATAAATACAGAATTTGTTGGATGATCTTAAACACCTAATCTTCCTCTTTTCCCCACACTCCCTTCTTCCTTCCCATCTATCCTTCTACCTTTCCTCCTTTCACTTTGTCTTTCCTTTAGTTTCTCTCCTCTTCCTCTCTCCCTTCTTTTTCCAAGAAACATTTAATGACTATTTTGATCATAATGAGGGGACTGTTGTTTTCTTATTCAATTGGTGTACTTTAAATTTCAGATAACTGACCTTATTCCATTTTGTAGGTTCTGGCTGATAGATTGTCGACAAATCCAGGAATCTGTTACCTTCGCATCACAAGTGTATAGGGAAATTATCTGTGTGCCATATATGGCCAAATTTGTTGTGTTTGCCAAATCGCATGACCCCATTGAAGCCAGGTTGAGATGTTTCTGCATGACTGATGATAAAGTGGATAAGACCCTAGAACAACAAGAAAACTTTGCTGAGGTGGCCAGAAGCAGGGATGTAGAGGTACTGTATTTACAAAAATAATTTATGTTAACCTGTTATTTATGCCCTTACTAATAGATTATATTTAAAATGGTATTTAATAAATAGAACCATAAGAAAAAAAGACCAGTCCACACTTTGATCAGTTAGTAGGTCAGGGTCCAAAATCTGCCATTTTTAGCCAGTTTGGATATAGGGATATACCAATATCCCTATATTGATAGGGATATACCAATATCCCTATATACCAATATATTGGATATTGGTATGTATCCCTATATATAGGGATGTGAGGAGGTAAAGGGATTCTCATAGAGTTACCTTGGGACAAATTACATACTGGTAAAGTATGTAAGTGACTATAATAGTTTAGGTATCTTTATCTTTCCTTGTTGTTTTTATTATTTTTAATAAAATAGTGTATGTGAGGAGGTAAAGGGATTCTCATAGAGTTACCTTGGGACAAATTACATACTGGTGAAGTATGTAAGTGACTATAATAGTTTAGGTATCTTTATCTTTCCTTGTTTTTATTATTTTTAATACTTAAGAAAATAGTCGGGAAGCATATCCTTTGTGTAAATGTGAATGTATCATATCCAGGGCTTTCTACACTACTTATTCTTATTTCAGAATTTTATTTCTGTG
Source organism: Taxidea taxus jeffersonii (assembly GCA_003697995.1). NCBI lineage: Eukaryota > Metazoa > Chordata > Mammalia > Carnivora > Mustelidae > Taxidea > Taxidea taxus. Next base: position 219,398 of record ML103672.1, on the reverse strand, counting down.
GGCCTTTGGATATTGAGGTCAAGTAACCTAATTCATTACAGTGTCAAAAACTACCCAATCAGAAATTTAAATTTAGGGCTCAAAGAGATACCAGTTTTGGGAGGCGGGGGGTGGGTAACATGAAACAGTGTTAGAAATGAAAATATTAACATTAAATGCCACCATGCATTTGAAGATTCGCGTACCAGCAAGAAGAGGGAGTATTAGCACGTGCTTTGGCACAGATAAGACAAAATGCCAGTCAGCAATTTAAAGACTATGTATGTATATTTTAAGAATTTTGATGTACCAAGTAGTACCGCCACTTTTTAATATAAATAACAAGTAATAATTATAGCTATTATATCCTGTGTTATTTTTGTCTGTTTTCACCAGGTACTAGAAGGAAAACCCATCTATGTTGATTGTTTTGGCAACCTGGTGCCATTAACCAAGAGTGGCCAACATCATATCTTCAGTTTTTTTGCCTTCAAAGAAAACCGACTTCCTCTCTTTGTCAAGGTAGTATATACATGGCCTCTTCTAATGCATTTTACTTAAGATCAAGTGAGGATTTAATTTCCTTTAGAAGGAAATATTATTTGCTTTTCAGTCACTGAAGTAATTTTTAAAAACCATATCTGTGAAATTTTTAAGCCCTATAAAGCCAACCATTTTTATTTTTGAAGTTCAAATTCAGCCTTAATTTTTATTTAAAGACAGTGTTCAAGGCTGAGAATGAGGACAAATAGCCAATTCATTGATTAGAAAAACTGGCTACATTTTTTCCAAATTTTACAGAAAGTCTCTCTTTCCTTTTTTGCTATCATCTCTTTTAAATGTTTATTCTTAAATTTAAATTTTAAAAAATGCATGAATTTCATGTGGAGACCAAAAGAGTTCTAAGTGACAATACTTTGCAATAGAAGCTCTCAAGGAACCCAGGATCTCACTTAATCTAGTAAGAGATTATCCCAGGTAGAGCTGTGAACTAGATATATTTTCATAAATTCATCCAACAACCATTTATGGAGACACTTCAGTACACCGTGTATTTGTTTTCTCTGTTCAAGAATATTAATCCAAGTTAGGAGTTTGGCAGCGGTATATACATATTTCATTCTAGAGTCCAGTTCTAAAAAGGGACAAAAATGTGTGATGGTGAAATGCAAAGGAAGTAATAATACTGTGCTCTGTTTCTCCAGCTATTCATTTTTTTCCCTTGCTTCTCACAGTGTAGTTCACTGGTCTAGAAGTCCTAACACTCTCTCACAAGATGGAGGCTGGTTTCCAACAGTTTTTTACTGCAGTGTCTTCAGACTACGAATTCCCAGTTTGTAGCAATAACTCATTTTAATCCCTTATGATTTTCCAAGGATATGTCAGTGAATCTTTTTAAAATTGTTAGTCTATGAAGCTCTCCCAAGATCTCTATTGAGTCCTTTGTTGTGCCATTTCTGGTTTGATTGTCTTACATGATTAAAGATAAGTTCTTAGAGATCACCACATTAAACTATAACTGCTGAGGGGTAATGGATCCATTTAACTCAAATGGCTGTATAATTAAGCTAATACTTGATGTTGCTGATGTGTAAAAGTCATTCTATAAACAGCCAACTACAGAAATGAGCAAAGGACTTAGACATTTCTCCAAAGAAGGCAAACAGATGACCAATAAGCATATGAAAAGATGCTCAACAGCTTAAGGAAATTCAGATTCAAATCACAAATGAGATACTTTGTACTCATTAGGATGGCAGTTGTTAGAAAATAGATATATAAATGAAATAAAATGAAACGGCTAACACATGTTGACAAGGAAATTGGGACCCCGATCATTGCTGGGAGGAATACAAAATGATGCAGCCACTGTGGAAAACAGTATGATGATTCCTCAAAAATTTAAGCCTAGATTAGCCTATGATCCAGCAATTCCCCTTCTAGGCAGATACCCAGAAGAATTAAAAGGAGGGACTCAAACAGTTACTTGCATCCCAGTGTTCATAAGAGCATTATTCACAGTAGCCAAAAGGTGGAAACATCGTAAATATCCATTGACAGGTGAATGGTTCAAATATGGTTTATATGTACAATGGAATATTATTGAGCCTTAATAAGGAACGACATTTTGATACATGCTGTAACCCGGATGAGCCTTGAGGATATATGCTAAGTGAAATTAACCAGACACAAAAGACAAATACTCTGTTTCCACTTATATGAGGTACCTAGACACAATCTATGACAATCGCCTAGAGTCAGAAAATAGAACCCTGGTTGCCAGGGGTTGAGGGAAGGGAGGAATGGAAAGTTCTTGTTTAATGGAAACAGAGTTTCAGTTTGTGAAGATAAAGAAGTTCCGAAGATGAATGGTGGTGATGGTTGTACAACAGTGTGAATGCACTTATTGCTACTGCACTGTGCATGTAAAAATGGTGGAAATGATCAGTTTTATGTTATGTCTATTTTAAATTCTTTTAAAGAATGAAATTCTGATGTATGTTGTAACAGGTTGAAGCTTGAAAATATTACGCTAAATAAAATAACCCAGACTCAAAAGGAAGAAACATTGTATAGCTCTATCCATTCATGGTACCTGGAAGAGGCAGATTTATAGAGACAGAAAGTAGAATAGAGGTGACTCAGGGTGGTGGAAGAGAAGAATGGGGAGCTGTCATTTAATGGGTACAGAGTTTGTGTTTGAGATGATGACAAATTCTGCATAGTAGAGATTTGATGATTGTACAAGTTGGTAAATGTGTTTAATGCCCCTAAATTGAACACTTAAAAGTGGTAAGTGTAAAAATGGAAATGATAAATTTTGTGATATGTCTTTTACCACAATTTTTAAAAAGCTGAATGATTCTTTAAAAAGTCATTCTAAATGAATATAGAAACAGAGAAAGGAACATCTCTAAATCTTTGGCATTATTAAATGAATTTATTTTTTCCTCATTCTTTTAAGTATCATCTAATTAAAATAAATAGCACACATCATATGTGGGTGAAGTACGCATGCCTTTCTTGTTCAAGGTACGCGACACAACTCAGGAACCTTGCGGACGACTATCATTTATGAAAGAGCCAAAATCCACAAGAGGCCTGGTGCATCAAGCTATTTGCAACTTAAACATCACTCTGCCGATTTATACAAAGGTATTGTCAAATCTGTTGTAGTGCAATTCAGTCTCTATAGGATTTAATTTTCAAATCCTTTAAAATAAGTCAAACAAAAGCACTGAATGCAAGCACGTAGAGCAATCATTTTTGATACCCTGTCAAATCTTTGATTTTCCATTTAAGTAAGGGGAAAAAGTAGCTCTCCACTTTATTTTGCATTAAATTCACTCTGATGGAAAATTTTCTATAAGTACATATTGTCTAGGAAAGAGAAAATATGAATTTAAGATTTGGGACAAATTTTTTAAAATAAATTGGCTTTGTCTTCATTGTTTTTATGTGCCCTTCTGGGATGATAATAGTCCATTTGGCCCTAGCAATGTATTATGAGTCCATTAGCTTCTGTTCACTGCCAATTCACAGGTAGATTATGTATTATTAAATTCAGAGCAACCTCATGAGTTTTTATCTTATTGCTAAAATAAATACTTGTTCATCTTGTAATCCATAATATTTGGGGGTATCAAACTAATTTTTCAACTATTTTTAACATGATTAATGTACAAAATGCTCCCATGTTACAAGAGATAGATTTGAAACATTGTTGAAAAAGAACAATTCATCAATTCCTGACCCCAATTCTCCTTAGCAGATACTACTTTTTATTCAGACTGCTCACCATTGCAGAATTCCTAGCTTACTCTAAGTTGAAGACAACAACTGAATGAATTCAATGTTGGGGATAACTTAATTTTTATTACTTAAAAAATTTTTAACAAATATGTTTTTAATGGGAAACCCCCTTCTCCCCGCCACCCCGCCGTGGTGGTCTATAGGGGGCTGTAGAGGTTGTCAGTGTGTGTACTAAGATTGGGGAGGGGGATGAGTAATGGCAGGTAAGACCTGGAGGAGACAAAGAAATATATTTAAAACCCTAAATCTTGACTCCACAAAACAAAGCATGTTTAACACTTCTTTTTACCCACCATGGTATATTTTTCTTAACCAATTATTCTTGTAAATAGAGATCAGACACATGGAGAAAACCTCATAGCATCATGGTTTAACATTGCAAATTCTCATTGTATGATAAAAATGAAATATTATCTGTAGATGTAAACATATGTGTTACTCCAGTAGTTGGAATACAGCAATAGGTATATGCACCCAAATGAACATAATCTCATTTCACTCCAGTGATGGAAAATGTACTTCGGTGAATCACCAAAGTGGAATGCCCAGTAAAAAGCACAACAAAATATATACTGTGGGCAGCCCACCTGAGTGACATATACAGGTGAATGAGCTTTGTCTCTAATTTCAGTGAACTTTCAGTGTGCTATAAAAGCATTTACTTTATTGTTACACTGAGACGTATCATTAATGCCATGATGGTCCAGGACAGATTTCCAGTTGTAACTCAAAACAAAAAGGAAAACAATGCCAAACATTGTATATACTTCAGATAAACTTTAGAATTGAGTAGTTCTTTATTATAATAGAACTCCTAAATATTGCCTGTGTATTCAAAATAGTTTCACCATATGCTTATTTGTGGCCTTTAGCACTTTCAGCCAGTATCTGTAATGACTGGGATAGACCATCACCATTTCTCCAGACATATGCGTCAAATCCATTAACTAGCAAGCTTCAAGGCTGCTAGTAACCTAGTAACTGAAATGAGTGTATTTGTAATTTTAGTTATTTTGCCTAATAAATTAGTGTACTTATGATTTTGGGGTTTTTTGCTTCTTGAATCCACAGACTTCCATATTTAAATCAATCCTTTTAAATTTTTGCGCCTGTCTTCTCTAAACTGTTGGAAGAAAAAACAAGGGTACGCTGACCATATGCTTGCCTGTTGATGTTTCTTGGCAGTGTATATAATCTCTTCTAAATACTCTCTACTCTTCTTGCTCTCTTTTTTCCATCTTGCATGGCATCTTGGGGCCGCAAGGAATCAGAGTCAGATCAAGAACAGGAAGAAGAGGTAATTGTATGACATTGTCACTTGTTGATGGCTGTATTTGCTATAACCGCTAGTAAGAGCACATAGTTAACCTGTGTTCTTAGAAGGGTTATACAGTTTTAGTAACTGAAGGGTCACAGTTTTAGTTAACCTCTCTGAGCTGCTCTTTTCTCATCTCATGGACTGAATTCAAGGAATAGTAAAGCTTTCCCTGTAAATTGTTACATTGTCCCTATGCAATAATTTATGTTTCTCTGCTGACTCCTGAAGGCCAAGCCATTATTTCAGTTCTCAGAGGTTGGTCTGGAGATACCTGGAGGTCAAAACTTTTTTTTTCCCCCTAATGTTACTAAGACATTATTTGTTTTTTGCCTCCCGTATCTCCACAAGCTATAGAGGAGTTTTCCAGAGGCTACATTGCATATGATGACATGATCATTCTGACTCTGGAGTGAGTCCTTGTGTGTGCACTTGGGTTCTAGCATTTTCTCAGTTTTAATGTATAAAACAGAAATTTACTTGTATATATCAAACATAAAAGTTCTTCAAGGTCCTCAGCAATTTTTAGGAGTGTAAAGCAGTCTTAAGACCAAAACGTCTGAGACCCACTAAGACCAAAAACTTTAAGGAGTGTGCAGTTCAACCATTAGACTGCAATATTATAATGCAGAACTCTACTAATAAGGAGCATTTCTTAGAAGGTACATTCTTTATGAAGTGCTCCATGTACCTCATCAACACTGATCCTCACAACTGCTCTGTGAGTTCTGTGCTGTCTTATAATAGATGAAGAAGAAAGTGATTCTTCAAGAGGTTGCCTTGAAGAAAGAACCATTTGAATAAGACTTCTCTGATAGTTCTGGCACATTTGTGTTTGTTTCCCTTATAAAGATTTGAATGCCCAAACATCATCATAGAAATGATAGGAAATTCTGTCTACTTTCCTATTTACATATAGGTTCCTGTTTCTAAGATAGACAAATGTAGTTGTTATTAGTTGCACATAAAGATTTTCAAATGTACTTGTATTCTATTTTTAGTGTTACTCTGATGGATTTGGAACACAAAAACATATAAAGAAAAATATAATAAATACCCTATACCCGCCAGCTTAAACTGTAAGGCCTTTTTAGTGCAGAGAATTGCCCTGAATTCACTTTTGACTCCTGCCCTGGCAGCGGAGCAGGACTAGAGGGGAGATGATAGCCTCATTGTCCTGCTGTATATAACTATATGCGCAGTAATTATGACAGGACAGATGTCATCCTTTCCCTCGATTGTCCAGCCACTCTTTGTCTCAAATAACTGTTTCCTTCCTGCATTTGGTGACCCCCTCACCAAACCTGTTCAAAATGGTACTTACAACACCTTCTTAGAAAAGCAGTGCAATTATAAAACCATTTTTTGCTATATTTAAGTGAGTTTCTTGGATTAGGTTTATGATTGTTCTATTGAGTACTTTTCAGGAGTTGTGCAGGGCGATAGATCCAGTTTGTATTCTTTTCAAGATGTGGAATCTTGGCTTGTAATTAATGGCAATGAAACTCCTTCTGTAGAATGTATTACCCTGGCATGCTGTTCGTTCTTTCCCGTCTTTTTCTCAACTAAACTGACACTGTTTAACCACCCCCCACCCCCTCACTCTTTTCCTGGCCTTTTTCCCTAATACAGATGTATTTCTAACATCAAATGCACCCTTGATCCTATCTTGCTGGAAATAACATACTAAAAAACCACTTTCCACCTATAAAGTCTAGAAAGGAGATTTGTTTTTTCAAAGTTAGGTTGAGAATCAAGGAGACTCTCAGGAAGAACTGTAGCAAATTACTTTGACCTTCCTCTAGCTTCTGTTATCTCCCCATGGGTATGATCACAAATAGGTGCTTATTTGCACATCAGGGGCTGTGAAACCAGACACGGTTTGTAACCATTCAATTTATGTATGTTTTCTTTCAGATCGATATGACATCAGAAAAAAGTAAGATTTTAAATAAAATTGAGTTTGTTTGAAAGCTGGCTACACTAAAGAGAAGCATGAATTAAAATGCAGCTAGATGCCATTACTAACCACTATAATAATTATATTTTTATATTGTCCTTATTAATCATTAATGTATATTTAGAAAAGCAGCTTGGCCAGTTAAATTACAAAAAATATCTAATTTGTGAGCTAATTAGCAGTAAAATGCAATGATTATTCATCTAAGCATTCACTTTCTTTTGATACCCCTGTTACCCCTGCTATTGCTGTTACGCTTGTTTAGAAACCCACCCTACCGTTTTTGTCCTTTTGTTAGCATAACATTGTCATCTCTTTTTTTTTTTTTTTAAGCACTGACATGACAGTATCACTTTTTATATTAAGCAACACTGACTTCCCGAGAGCTCTCATTATTTTTATAGGCTACACCTGCGAAAGTGATACTGTCTTAATAGTACTCAGCTAAAGCTCAGCCTCCCCCACCCCACCACCTCGAACCTCTTACTGTGGTGAAGTGTAATGGACTTCTTTAGGGCTGAGGTCTAACAGACTTCTGTGAAACTTTCTGGAAAAACAAAAACAAAAAGAACCAAGAATGCAAAAATCAAAACCTCCTGGATGAAATTACTAATCGCAACATTGTGCCATTATAGGGCTAATTTTAAATAATGATGCAAATCCCAAACATAATTTAGTACAGAGAGAACTGGTTTTTACAGACCTTAAGGAAGCTTAGAGCTCATTTTGGGTTTGTAACAATTAATTAACATTTTAGTTTTGGGGCCTATTTCTGGTGACTGGTTTCTTGTGTGGAAGAAGTTAAAATTTTCAGGTTTCTTTCTTGCTTCTATGCCCCCAAAGAGTTTAGGGAAAAAATACTAATTTTTATGTTTTTATTCATTTAAAAATTCATTTTGATTCACTGAATTTCAGGTTGCTATTCCCAAAAGGAGAGAACTTAGAAGCACGTTTAATATGGTCATCTGGCCCTATGCAATGACCTGGGGCTTTTTTTGTTTGTTCGTTTTGAAGACCTAGTACAATGTAAGTTGTTAGGATGCTTTTTTTTTCTTTTTTAAGATTTGTTTATTTAAGAGAGAGAGCAGGAGCAGGGGGTGAAGAACATAGGAAGAAGCAGACTCTCTGCTTAGCAAGGAGCCCCAGGCAGGGCTCCATCCCAGGACTCCAGGATCATTACCTGAGCAGAAGGCAGCCTCTCAATGGACTGAGCCACTCAGGCACCCCCAGAATGCTTTTAATTGAGAGTTTCTTTGTTCTTACGTTAAATCGTCATTCAGGACTAGATTATTTGAAATTCTGGATGTTTTCATTTGGTTTGTACTTGAACAAATTTGCATTAATATAAATTATTTTAATATATATTTATATATGCATAGTCACAGAGTGTATCTCTTCAACGAATACCTATTCTCTCAAGAGAAGATTCTTATTTGTTAAAAAAGTGACATTATTGTTGCTTTAATTAGTTCTTTTTTTTAAAAAAGAGATTTTATTATCCCACTTTCTTCTTCAGGACTACTGTGTCTATTTAAATGGCACTTTCCTCTGTCTCTTGAACATTAGCTAGTAGAAATTCAAGTTTAATACACCCTCCTGGCTCAGTTATTTAAAAAGAAAAGGGGAAAAGCTACTATATTGCTATAATGCCACAGATTCTCCTAAATGACTCCTAAGTATTGTGAATATTTTTTAAAGTTTAACACATTTTTTTAGTTTAATGATAATCCTTAAATAATCTTCATCTAGGTATAAAATAATCCATAAAGAAGGGCTCTAGTGAAGGAACTCTTTCCTAAGTCTTTTCAAGAGCAAATCCTAAGAGTTTGGCCATCTTTTCCTTGTTGCTTTGAATGGGTGCAGGTCCCCACTACCTGTCCTTCAGATAACACTACTACATTCAGCACTGATGTACAGACTTGTAGGGAAATGAATACGCTTCACCACAGTAATGTTTTCCATATTGTTCTAATTTCCTAACCATCCTCCCGCCCATGCATTTCAGCAAAGCCACCGCTCCCACCAGTTTCCTTCCACCTTTGCTTTGCATGGAAATAACTTGGCTTACATAAACTGTGCGTGTGTCCTGTGTGACTGTCTCTGATTTGGATGGCCATGCATCACATTTTAACTTTGGACTCACATATAAGTTTAATCACAGTTGTTTTGTTGTTTTCTTCTTTCCTTTCCTTTATTTCCCTCCTTGGCCTGTCCTTTATGTGTCTAAACCAGGAGGTTGCTCCAAGGAAAGGACCATGCCTCTTAGCACAAGACCATTCGTTTCATTGTTAGGTGTGAATTTCCCTTAGATGAAATGCCGGTTTGCAGCTGATTCAGACAGCTTTTATATAGTCAGTGTATATTGGCAGAACAAAACACTGAATTCTGGATTTTTACATGATTAAAAAACGTATATACATCAATTAGGAGGCATTCTGAGTTTGCTACTACTGGCTTTCTCCTAGAGGAAATCAACTTTGTGCAATTTCTAATGCTCTTTTTCCTTTTTTTCCCCATGTTTATATTTTTTTCAACATTGATCTGTAACATCTGAACAATCTTGAGATACTTCTGTGTAATTTCACTGCGTTCGTTCTTTGTTTTGATCTGTGATGGTGTGTGTGTCTGTCTGTCGTGGCTGTTTGTTATAGCTTTGTTGTATGTGTGGATGTGCTATGAGTGAGAAAACTAAGCAAGTTATTTCCTGCTCATTTTTCCTTTTCAGTTTTTTTTTTTTAATTTTTCCGTTAGCCTTGCTTTGCTTCTGTATCCTGAGACCTTGTGGATCCACCATTCCCAGCCCATTCTGTTGTCCCTCCCGCCACAACAGGAAAAGACACTGTGTCGTTTCAGTCCTGATTACATTTGCCAATATATTTTTTGATTTCCATTTTACTTTCAATGTTTTTCATTCATATCAAAGATGATGAGACAGAATCTACAGAAACATCTGTCCTGAAAAGTCACCTGGTTAATGAAGTTCCTGTTCTAGCCAGTCCGGACTTGCTCTCTGAAGTTTCTGAGATGAAACAAGATTTGATCAAAATGACCGCCATCTTGACCACAGATGTATCTGATAGGGCAGGTTCTATCAAAGTGAAGGAGCTGGTGAAGGCTGCTGAGGAAGAGCCAGGAGAGCCTTTTGAAATTGTTGAAAGAGTTAAAGAGGACTTAGAGAAAGTGAATGAAATCCTGAGAAGTGGAACCTGCGTGAGAGATGAAGGCAGTGTGCCAAGGTCTCAGTCGGAGAGAGAATTAGAGGAAGAGGAGTGGGTGATTGTCAGTGATAAGGAAATAGAGGAGGCTAAGCAAAAAGCACCTTTAGAAATCACCGAACACCCATGCATAGAAGTTAGAATAGATAAAGAGCGCAACATCAAAGTAGAAAAAGACTCAACTGGGCTAGTGAACTATCTTACTGAGGATCTAAATTCCTATGTGTCTCCTCATGAAAAGCCACTGCAGACAGTTCCAGGGATAGCAGGGGAGAAACGTGATGCTCTGGCTACTGGCAGGAGCTCTGAAAATGAAGGGAAAGATGCACCCCCACATGAGACGCAGAGTGCCCAGAAACAGCACAAACCAAGCCTGGGAATAAAGAAGCCAGTGAGAAGGAAATTAAAAGAAAAACAAAAACAAAAAGAGGAAAGTGTACAAGGTAGTGCAGAAAAAAGTGAACTTAAAAAATGTAGTTCAGAAGAGTCGTTAGATGAAGATGCAGGTTTAGCCCCCGAACCCCTCCCCACTGTAAAGGCCACTTCACCTTTGATAGAAGAGACTCCCATTGGTTCCATAAAGGACAAAGTAAAGGCCCTTCAGAAACGAGTGGAAGATGAACAAAAAGGTCGAAGCAAGTTGCCTGTCAGAGTCAAAGGCAAAGAGGATGTGCCAAAAAAGATAACCCACAGGACACATCCAGCTGCATCACCCTCTCTGAAGTCAGAGAGGCATGCACCGGCATCACCCTCCTCTAAAACAGAGAGGCACTCTTCTCTTTCCTCCTCTACAAAAACTGAGAGGCACCCTCTGGTATCACCATCAAGTAAAGCTGAGAAACACTCACCTGTGTCACCCTCTGCAAAAACTGAAAGGCACTCCCCTGTGTCATCAAGTAAAACCGAGAAGCACTCGCCTGTGTCACCCTCAACAAAAACTGAAAGGCACTCCCCTGTGTCATCTACAAAAACAGAAAGACACCCACCTGTTTCACCTTCAGGTAAAATGGACAAACGCCCACCTGTTTCGCCCTCTGGGAGAATGGAGAAACACGCACCAGTATCACCTGGGAGAACAGAAAAGCGCTTGCCTGTGTCACCAGCTGGACGAATGGAAAAGCATCCACCTGTATCAACCTCCGGGAAAACTGAGAAGCACTTGCCCGTGTCGCCTTCTGGGAAAACAGAAAAGCAACCACCTGTCTCCCCCACCTCAAAAACAGAACGAATCGAGGAGACAATGTCTGTTCGGGAGTTGATGAAAGCTTTCCAGTCAGGTCAGGACCCCTCTAAACACAAGACTGGACTGTTTGAGCACAAATCAGCAAAGCAAAAGCAGCCACAAGAGAAAGGCAAAGCTCGGGTAGAAAAAGAAAAGGGGCAGATGCTAAACCACAGAGAAACACAGAAAACAGAGAGTCAGACAATCAAACGAGGCCAGAGATTTGTGGTAACAGGAGTTTCCGAATCCAAGAGAGCAGTCCGTGCTTCCTCCGTAGGCTTTAAGAGAGAAGATGTAGTTGTAGAGAAGGAGAAAGCTCTTAGCCACAAAACACCTGAACCTGTTCAGTCAGCACCAGAAGAAGAAAGCCATAAAGAGGGTGACGTTCCTAAAGAAAAGCTGACTGATGAACAGGGAGACATGGACCTCCAGATCAGCCCAGATAGGAAAACTTCCACTGACTTTTCTGACGTCATTAAGCAAGAATTGGAAGACAATGACAAATACCAACAATTCCGAAGGACTGAGGAGACAGAAGAAGCACAGCTTCACTTAGATCAGGTACTCACTAGTCCTTTCAACACGACATTTCCACTGGATTATATGAAAGATGAATTTCTTCCAGCTCTGTCTTTACAAAGTGGTGCTTTGGATGGCAGTTCTGAGAGCCTCAAGCCTGAAGGGGTGGCAGGTTCTCCGTGTGGCAGCCTGATGGAAGGGACCCCTCAAATTAGTTCAGAAGAAAGCTATAAGCATGAGGGCCTCGCAGAGACCCCTGAGACAAGCCCAGAAAGCCTTTCTTTCTCACCAAAGAAAAGTGAGGAGCAAATTGGGGAAAGAAGCGAAACAACCAAGTCAGAAACACCAACAGCAGCTCATTCGGAAAAAGACCATCCCTCGATCAAAGACGTCACTGGTGGTTCTGAAGAACAAGGTGCCGTGGTCACTGAAGGCACAGAGCCCTCAGCTGAGTGTTCACTGAAGGAGGCCACCCCATACTCTTCCAAAGATGCATGTCCCAGACAAGAAGATGATTCTCTTGGCAGCTATAGTTTGTTACTAGCAAAAGAAACACCCAGAGGAGTGACTGAGGAAGCATCTTCTGATGAGGGTCAACTTACGAATGTTGGTTCTGCCCACAAGACGCACACTGATTCTGAAGCTCAGAAATCCACAACCAATGAGCCCTCCGATGAGACAAAGCCCTCTCCACTGCCTGATGCTTTTGTAAACACAGGCACAGGAACTGAATCAAAGCCTCAGGGAGTTGCCAGAAGTCCCCAGGGGTTAGAACTTGCACTCCCCAGCCGAGACAGTGAGGTCCTCAGCCCTGGTGCTGATGAATCATTTGCAGTGAGCCACAGAGACTCCCTGGAAGCCAGCCCTGTGCTGGAGGATAACTCCTCACACAAAACTCCAGATTCTCTGGAGCCAAGTCCTCTGAAAGAATCCCCTTGCCGCGACTCTCTAGAAAGCAGCCCGGTAGAACCAAAGATGAAGGCTGGAGTTCTCCCAAGTCACTTCCCTCTTCCTGCAGCTGTAGCCAAAACAGAACTCTTTACGGAGGTGGCCTCTGTGCGGTCCCGGCTACTCCGAGACCCAGACGGCAGTGCCGAGGATGACAGTCTTGAGCAGACGTCACTGGTAGAGAGCTCTGGGAAGAGCCCCCTCTCTCCCGACACCCCCAGCTCGGAAGAAATTAGCTATGAGGTCACACCCAAAGCCACAGATGCAAGCACACCCAAACCAGCCGTAATTCATGAATGTGCAGAGGAGGATGACTTGGAAAATGGGGACAAAAAGAGATTCACACCTGAAGAGGAAATGTTTAAAATGGTAACCAAAATCAAAATGTTTGATGAACTTGAACAAGAAGCAAAGCAGAAAAGGGACTACAAGAAAGAACCCAAGCAAGAGGAATCTTCTTCATCCTCTGACCCAGATGCTGACTGTTCAGCAGATATGGATGAACCAAAACATATGGAGACTGTAGAGGATGAAAGCGATGTCCCTGTGGTAGTAACATCAGACAGCAGAAAGGCTTCTTCCTCCTCTGAGAGTGAACCTGAGTTGGCACAGCTGAAAAACGGTGGTGACACAAGCCTCTTAACAGAGCCAGTTATTCGAGTACAGCCTCCTTCCCCACTTCCATCCAGTGTAGACTCCAATTCCAGTCCTGAAGAAGTACAGTTTCAACCCATTGTTTCCAAACAATACACTTTCAAAATGAATGAAGATACTCAGGAAGAGTCCAGTAAGTCAGAAGAAGAAAAAGACTGTGAATCCCATGTACCCGAAGAGAGTCATAGTATTTCTACTAATGGCCCAGATATGTCTTATAATGATCTGAACAGAGATGCTGATCAGCCAGAAGTCTGTGAGGGCCATGGGTGTGAGACCGGGAATCCTAGAAGCTCAGTCACTCCTGTATCTTCAGGTCTCTACAGCTCCCCTAGGGAAGATATTAACAAGCAGCTAGCTATCCACGAGGCATCAATACCTCTGCAAGACACTGATGAAAAAGACACAGAAGGAGAAGTGATTGATGCTTCTCGAGTGGCATCTCTACAAGTAGATTGCCCCAGTGAAAGCTCTTCATCTTTGTCCTCCTTGCCTCGCTGTCCAGCATCTGAAGGACAAGAATTAGATGAAGACATATCCTTTCTATCTTCTACTACAAAAATGGAGGACACCAAAACTGACCAAGCTTTTGAGAGCTTACCAAAGGACTTTTCCATGCAAGACTCATCAATTACTATTCAAACAGATAAATTGTCCATGGATGTCTCAGTGTCTGACCCAGCTGGGCCTGATGAAACCCACGATCCTCAAATAATAAGCCCTTATGAAAATGTTCCTTCCCAATCTTTTTTCTCCAGTGAAGAAAGCAAAACCCAAACAGATGCAGGACACACAAGTTTTCACTCTTCGGAAGTGTATTCTGTCACCATCACATCCTCTGTTGAAGACACGGTAGTAATAAGCTCCTCTAGTACAACTGTTTTGATCCAAGAATCTAATATTCAGCACCAAAACATGGAAAAAGAATCCAAACAAGAAAGCACCTTGTGGGAAAAGCAAGCAGATCAAGCCCCTTCATATTTAGAACCTTCTGTACCAAATACATCAGCAGTTGTTAGTGACCAAATCAGCAAAGTCATCATCACAAAGACGGATGTGGATTCTGATTCCTGGAGTGAAATCCGTGAGGATGATGAAGCCTTTGAGGCTCGAGTGAAAGAGGAAGAACAAAAGATATTTGGCTTGATGGTAGACAGACAATCACAGGGTACCACCCCTGACACCACACCTGCAAGGACCCCAACTGAAGAGGGGACTCCGACCAGTGAACAAAACCCATTTCTCTTTCAGGAAGGAAAATTGTTTGAGATGACCCGAAGTGGCGCCATTGATATGACCAAAAGATCCTATGCCGATGAAAGTTTTCACTTTTTCCAAATTGGGCAAGAATCCAGGGAAGAGACTCTCTCTGAAGATATGAAAGAAGGGAGTCCTGGGGCTGAGCTCCCACAACAGGAGACATCAGCTGAGTCACTAGCTCTCTCAGAATCAAAAGAAACAGTGAGTGATGAAGCAGACTTACTTCCAGATGACCTGAGTGAGGAAGTAGAGGAAAAGTCTGCTTCAGATGCTCAACTCAACACCCACATGGGGAATTCAACCTCCACTGAAATATCAACAGAAGAGGCTCCTTCTGAAGGCACCGAGGACCTCCCCACCACACAAATGGGTGACATGCCTCCTAAGTCTAGTGTGAAAAAGCCATCTTGCCCTGACTCCCCCGAACCAGTTGTACACGTTCAGTTAGATTTTTCCACAGTTACCAGGTCTGTGTATTCAGATCGGGATGATGATTCTCCTGATTCTTCCCCAGAGGAACAGAAATCAGTAATTGAAATCCCTACTGCACCCATGGAGAATGTGCCTTCTACTGAAAGCAAATCCAAAATTCCTGTAAGGACTACACCCACATCAACCCCAGCACCTCCATCTGTGGAGAATGAGAGGTCCCTTCCTGAAGAGTTTTTACCCAGCCTGGATGAGGAAAGTAAAGAGGATGAAACAAAACCAAAGTCTAAAATCCCCGTGAAAGCACCTGTCCAAAGAATAGAGCAGCAGCTTTTGAATCTAGATTCCTCTCTCCAGAAAACAGTGGCACCTCAGGGTCAGGACATGACAAGCAGATCACCAGATAGTAGAAGCAAATCTGAATCTGATGCCAGTGCTTTGGACTCAGAGACCAAATGTCCAGTAAAAACTACAGGTTACACTGAGACAGAAACAGAGAACAGAGAGAGGGCAGAGGACTTGGAGTTAGAATCAGAAGAGGGAGCCACCAGACCAAAGATTTTTACATCCCGATTGCCAGTTAAGAGCAAAAGCACCACATCTACCTGCAAGGGGGCTGCGAGCCCCACGAAAGAAAGTAAGGAGCATTTCTTTGACCTTTACAGGAACTCCATAGAATTCTTTGAGGAGATTAGTGATGAGGCTTCCAAGTTAGTGGATAGACTTACACAGTCAGAAAGGGAACAAGACTTAGTTTCGGATGATGAAAGTAGTAGTGCCCTGGAAGTTTCAGTAATTGAAAATCTGCCACCTGTTGAGACCGAGCATTCAATTCCTGAGGACATCTTTGACACAAGGCCTATTTGGGATGAGTCCATTGAGACTCTGATTGAACGCATCCCTGATGAAAATGGCCATGACCATGCTGAAGGTATTTGCCAGCCACTGGGATTCCCTGTGCTACGCATGTCATAAATTTGATATAGTTTTTTTTTTTTTTTGTATATCTTTTATTTGGTGATTTGTGTCTCATTTTCTTTAAGCTTTCTGTAGTGGTTACTGTGTTTGTGTAAGCCCTTTGTGTTTCGTGCTTTCTCTGTGTACTCTTGTCTATGAAAACAATCTCAAGATTGAGTAATGAGAATGCTTATAGAAAACATAAACATAATAAACAGGCAATGGTGATCTTGCCTTTCTCGAGCCGCTGCACGTCAGGCCATGCAAGCTTTGAGTTTTGTTGTTCTGGAATCCCAGGCTTAGCCTCAAATTAGGCACTTTCGCTTTTGCACATGAATATGTTGGGCTTTGTTTCATATGGTAAGGATTCATAGCTTTTTCTTCTTATCCTTAAGTATTTTAAAATAATTTGTACTCAACTTAATAAATTTTTAATCATTAGGAAGCCATTTGCCCAAGATGATTTCACATTATCACAAAATCCCAATTGTTGTGGATCTGTTTTTGATTCAAGGTTGGATCTCAGATACCACAGGTAAACACTCAAAGCAAACAAATATGAAGCAAAAAAAAAAAACATGCTTTTTGCTTTAGTGCTAGGTGAATGGAGAATATATTCTGATTAGATGCAGCAGACAACAAAAACTCAAACTTTGCATGATGTAAGTGACTGTGAGAGGATGATGACCCTTTGAATTATAAAAAAGGAAACCATAGATGGCTTTGAGAAGCAGCCTCTGGTCTTCCAATATCTCTGCAATAAAGACTATTATTTTTAAATTTGTGTCATAGGAAAATGTCATGATACCTAAAATGCTGCCCATCAATTAAAGGGGGTTAAAAACCAAGGGGAAAATTACAGCTTGTGGGAATAATATATAAGCTTACCTAGTAGTAAGCAGACAGAAATTTCACACAAAAGACATCTATGCCTATTGATAAAACAGACACAAATACATATGCTTTTATCCTTCCTTCTTCCAGGGTCACCAGGACCAAGGAAAATGTCTCTGGCCAGACTGAAAAAAACCCAGGATGGCCTGATTAGCCAATGATCTATGTCTCTTATAAATCTCGGATGTGATTTCTTTCAGACATGACCCAGAAGTGATCCGTGCTGCCACAGGCAATAATAGGAAGTCCTAACCAGTTACTCCACTTCGGCATCCTATTTATGATTTTTCTGGTTTTTGATGAGCAAGACGACTGTCTTCTGGTGGGCAGTATTCTCTCAGATAATTTAAAAAGAAAGTCCAAAGATTATTAGAAATCAACAACTTTTATAACATGTCCAGTGACTAGTCTTGATTAAAGAGATATGGAAGCAGTTGGTTTCATGACTTATAATTGATTTCCCATTCCATTTCAGAAATCAGACAAACACACAATTTAAAATGATTTGAAATGTAATAGCTAATTTGTGCTATTATCAAATATTTGGACAAGTGACTTCCTTTCTTTGGATGATCAGTATTGTGGTTGCTCTCCTGTCATAGACAACCTTTGGCCATTCTGTTTTTGACCTTCTGTAGATCCACAGGATGAGCAGGAACGGATTGAGGAAAGACTGGCTTATATTGCTGATCATCTTGGCTTCAGCTGGACAGGTAAAATTAGTGTGACTTATTTTTTCAACAGATCTTGCTTTGTTTAAGAAACACAATTGCATCAGCCAAGTGTCATTAACAATGAAAAAGTGTTTGTTTTCTTGGGTGAGACCACGTGGAATAGTGAAAAGAATAATAAACTCTGAACTAGAAAATCCGGCAGGCCTTCTATCTCTGGAATTGAGAAAAATAAAACTTTAAATTGGGGGATTTTGAGAATATACCAAATGTCACTCTCCTTCTTTGGGAGCTATGGATATCCAAATTTTGAAGGGATTACTGTGTTTCAGAGTCATTGTTAGATGCAGTTGTCACAAAATTTAGTTGGAGATTTAACTCAGGTCTCCTTATTTTAGATACCTTATATTGGATATCTTCATTGTGAACAGTACTAAAATTTGCTTTGGCTGCATGTTGAAATACATAGGAATAATATGTTTCACTAATTTTCTAAGAAATTAGGATATTTAAGTGTAAAAATTACAATGTGTGTAAAATTATTAAAAGAAAATGAATTATAAAATCAATATGAATAGAAACCCCTAAGACCCTTAACAAAGATAATTAATAACAGGGCAGAGAGAATAGTCATTTCCTCACTTTTACACATTTAAGTAGTTGTTAAATACTGATCAAGTTTTTTTAAATTGAGGGATTTAGGAGGAAGGAAGGACATCAAAATATCCTTGGTTGACTAATTAAATAGGTGACATCCAGAATTATTTATTTTGTTTCTTAAGTATGTGTGTGTTTGTGCATAAAACGTAAAGTCTATATACTTGTTGAAAATTCAAACCCCACAACCATACAGAATGGTAGAAAATTGAAAGGGTAAAGAAGTTTCTCATACCTGCCTCTGGTCTTCTAGCTTCATACCTCAAAAGTAACTGCTTCCACTTTCTCATGTATTCAGAAAAAAATATGCAGTACCCACATCTAGGTGTACTATTTTAAAATAAGCACAATTTTCCTCATCATATTCCTTGTAAAAAGTCCATCAGCATAGACATATCTATCTCATTCTCAGAAATGCTATTTAGTTTTACTGTGTGACAGTATCATAATTTTATCAGTGGCCTTTATTGCTGGACATTTAGGTTGTTTCCTGTTAATGACAAATATCGTAGTGCATTGATGTATTTTCATGAGAATCTCTATAGGGCATATTACTAGAAGTAGAATTGAATATCTGAATAAAGGGTATTTATGTTTTTAATTCTGAAAGATATTTGCTGATTGCCATCCAAAGAGTACTTATTTGCACACACACAATACACACCACAGTGTATAAGTGTCCATGTACTATGTTAATGGTAGACTTTAAAGGAGAATTTTGTGGCTTTTTCCCTAGGTCAATTAATGCTTCCCAGAGCTTTTATTCAAGTGACACCAAATTAAAGAAAGTTTATCCAACCAATGTATATAACCACAGCCAGTCTTTATCCAAGTATCCAGAAATAGGATTTACAGTACTTAAAACGTTATTTAATGATGATTAAAAGTGCAAAAGTCTGTTACCCCTGTTTTCAGTAAATTTATTTTCCATTATCTTGGTTAAGAGTATAAGCCTGTATTAACAGTCCAGTCTGCATTTTGGAATTAAATGGGCCTGAATTATGCACGTTTTATCATCTGTTGCCTCCAAATGTAGTGTTTTCACTGTGAATGTGATCAATTCCATACGTAGTTTTAAGGAGAACCTCCACAGTTAGGGATAGAAGAACAAAGTCATCTTGAGAGTCACTTCTAATGCACAGGGGGAGAAAATGAACACTATTACGGCAATACGAAGAACGCATCATTTGCAAAATCACAGAGCCAGGTGTGGAGACTCTGAAGTTCCGGTGTTTATGGAGTAATATTTTCTTTTCTAGAATTAGCAAGAGAACTGGATTTCACTGAGGAGCAGATTCACCAAATCCGAATTGAGAACCCTAACTCCCTGCAAGACCAGAGCCATGCACTATTGAAGTACTGGCTGGAAAGGGATGGAAGGCAGGCTACAGGTAGGTGGGGAGCTCTAAGTGGAAAGCATTAGGCAAAAGGTTGAGCTCTAAGTCTTGTTCAACAAGCCCTCTCATTTAAATTCAGTAAAACGATAAAATAGCGAATGCCGTCAATCTGAAATACTGCCGTAAGCAAATGAGAGCAAGCTATGATATTTCTAAAATACGCATCTTGTGCAACAATTCTTACACTATATTCCCATGAACAATGTCAATTTAGGGGAAACCCTGGCTGCTAATAGAAATGTTATTAAAGGCCTAAAATTTTCTAAATATTGAGAGTGGACACCGTTCATTTGTCGTTGTTTTATTGGTAGTGCATTGCCTTCAGTTCCTACTTCCTTTACTCCTAAATAACTTAATTGAGGAAAAGATGTCACGTAGATATTCTTTATAATGATTTTTATATAATATTCTGACCACATCAAATCAAATGAGAAGTGATAAAGACCATTACTTCATCTCATTCTTAGTCTAAATTTGCTACTTCCTTTAATGTCTCTCTGAAGATTACCTAGAGAGCTCCCTTATGTATAGCCAGTCTACATTTGCCTTTCCCTCTCTTGCCATTCTTCTAAGTAGGATTGCCAGATTTGGCAAATGAAACTAGAGGACACCCAGTTACATTTCAGAGAGTCAACAAATAGTTTTTTGTACCAGTACACTCCATGCAATATTTGGGATATATTTATACTTAAAAATGTATTTGTTTTATCTGAAATTCAAATTTGACAGTGTGTCCCATATAACATCTGGCAATTCTATTTTAGAGCTTATGCCTAATGCTTTCCCACCTTTTCATGCATGTATCTTTTGTTTGCTTATTTTTTATAAAGACCTTTAATTAAGCTTTGGTTGTTTCCTATACAAATATCAAAATTTTAGTAAGACAGCTGAAAGAAAGAGATCTTAAAAACAGTACCTACCCCTCAAAAGTAGCAAATGTGTTTTCTCTACTATCCCAGATACCAGTCTCATTGAATGTCTCACCAAGATCAACCGAATGGATATTGTTCATCTCATGGAAGCCAGCACAGAGCCTCTCCAGGAGCGCATCAGTCATAGCTATGCAGAAATTGAACAGACAGTTGCACTGGATCATAGTGAAGGTCAGGCAGTTTGTGGGTGTGGGTGTGTGTTGTATCTGTGGTTAATTCAGTCAACTGGATCGCATCTTCCCTTTTTTTTAGAGGATGGTCTGTGGACTTTGGTGATCACACATTTTTCCCATTTTATAGGCACCCGTATTGCTCATTCTTTGTTATTTCACCATTGTCCTAATCAGTTGGGACTGCTGTAACAAAATGCCATAAACTCAGTGGCTTACAACAGGAGAAATTTATTTCTCACCGTTCTAGAGAATGGAAGTCAGAAATCAGGATGACAGCATAGTGAGGTTCTGGTGAGGACTGTCCTTTGGGTCGCAGATGGCTGTCTTCTTGCTGTGTCCACACATGGGGAAAAGAGACCTAGCTAGCTCTTTGGCCTCTTCTTATAAGGGCACTAATCCCGTTCCTGAGGGCTCTACCGTCATCACCCAATTACAGCCCAAAGACACCACCTCCAGATATTATCACATTGGGATTAGGGTTTCATCATGTGAATTTTAAGGGGATACAAACATTCAGTTCATAACAACATGGATGACCTGTCCATTTCCCTTGCCTCAGTTCCTTGATGGCTTCTGATACTCGTGTCTGTTACTCTACGTTAGCTACCCATTTCAGTGCTCACAACCAAGACTGTATCATCACCACTGACTTTACTACTCCAGCATCCTAACTTGAAGCATTACATTTACTTCCTCTTTTGCTTCCACACCAACATTTCTTAGACCCATTGGGACCTCCAGCCATTGGCCCTGCCATCTCATCAGTACTCATTTATTCACAGTCTCATTCTTATTTATTCACATGCTTACTCACTCTCTTTCTTCTTCTCTCTCATCTCTATTTTATACCGAGAATTCTCCTCTTCTTTCCAGCTTCCAGCATTCCTCTTCTCCTTATTCAATGCTGATGGCCATGCTTCATATCTCTTAGAAAAAATGAGAATCATCTGAAGGAAGTGGCCATTTCTTTCACAAATCTACCAACCCAAGTGCATCTCAATGCCTATACTCTGCCTTCTCTCCACTGTGAAACGTCTTTGCTTTGCGAAAACCATCATCTCTTCTTTTTTTCTGGATCTCATCCCTTTTTATCCAGTCAAGGACCTCACTGCTATAGTTGTCCTTTGTGGCATTCTACAACTAGACCACGCTCAACAGCACTAAAACATGCTCTAATAGAGCCCATCTTCAAAAAACAAAACAAAGCAACTCCTTTCACTCCATGTTCCTCCCTGTATGATTATTCTGTTTCTCCATTTATTTTATAGAAAATCTCTCCAAAAATAAAGTCCAAACTTCCTCTATCTGCTTCATGTCTCCTGGTTCTCTTTAGAGCTGTCTCTAGAATCCATGCCAGTCTTTTGTCATCACCACCCAACAGAAAATAGTCTCATAAAACTCACCAATTATTTCCTCATTGCCAAATACAGTGAGTAATTTTTCAGTCTTCGCCTCATGTGCCCCTTAGTAATATTTGACCAGAAAATTAATCTCTTCTTAAAATATTTTCTTCATTCACTTTCCATGATACCCTCCCTCCATGTTTTTTCCCCCTATTTTACTGGCTATTCTTCCTCAGTTTCTTTCTGTAGCTTCTTTTCCTAGATTTCAGTGATGGTGTGTGTTACTGTTCAGTGAAAGCTTGTCCTATCTCTCATTTCTCTCCTTTTCCATAAAACCCAGAGACCTGGGCTCTCTGCAGTTCCCTGGGCACCCTACGTATTCTCAGGCTGTGGGGCTCTGCTACCTTTTGTTACCTCCACTCTAGTGGAATATTCTTCTCTCAAGAGCATCAATACCTCAATACCCTTTTCTCTCACTTACTTCAGGCCTCTGCTCAAAATAGTCTCCTAATAGGACTCTTTCCTGGCTAATCTATCCAAAACACTAGCCCTGTTTGCTCTGTACTTTTACCCTGGTTTCTTTTTCTCCTAAAATATATCATAAATTTATATCTGCAGAAATAAAAGTTCAGTGAGGACTTGTTCATTGCTATATGTCTAACATCTAAACAGCACCAACTACATAGTTGATACTCAATGTAGATCTGTTGAGTGAATTAGTAAATAGATGCACGTCAGTCATACAGCCAAAAATTTTTCAGGGGTTCCTCATTACCCTGGATATAATAAAATTCCTTAGCCTGGCTTGAGAGACGCTCCATGAAAAGGGTACTCACCCCAGAGCGTTATTAATACAAGTTAATACTTGCAAAGCACCTAGAACAGTGCCCAGCGCATAATCAGTATTTTGAATACTTTAGCTATTGTTAGTCCTTAATATTTACCTCTTTAATATAAGTGAGCTGCGATTAAATACTGAATTAAAATTGTTGTGCCCCGTAGGGTTCTCAGCCCTTCAGGAGGACCTATGTACCGCACAGCACGAGCAGAAAGAGGAGCGAGCTGCTTCTAAAGAGAGCGAGTCCTGCGAGCACCCTCCCATTGTTTCAGAGGAAGACATTTCTGTCGGTTATTCCACTTTTCAGGATTGCATCCCCAAAGTGGAGGGGGACAGCTCAGCAACAGATCTCTTTCCCCAAACTCACAAGGAGCAAGCCCAACAGGATTTCTCAGGGAAAATGCAAGACCGGCCCGCAGAGTCACCTCTCGAGTGTCAGCAGGAGTACTTGTGAGTTTCAAAAGAAAAGCCAGTCATATGTAATTCCAAGGAACAAGCTAGAGTGATGGGAGTGCCAGGCATATACTGCTGTGGATTATTTTCAGATAGTTTGCAAAGAACCCCACCGATAACAAGGGCCAGAACTACAGACAAAGAGCAAACGATCTGAGACAGAATTGCGACAGCATTGTGTGGGAGGTCTGCTTGCACCACTTCCAGTTCTGTGACCTTGGGCAAGTCCCAAAGCCCTTTTGGTTTCTCTTTTCACGTCTCTAAATTAGAGTAACATGACCATATTCATCTCATAGGGTCACAGGTCAAGGATGTGCCCGTGAAATGATTGTTTCAACTATACAGTTTCACGTGGACCTCATTCTTACTGTTTGTAAGAGTCCTTCCCCTCAGACAGGACTGTAATGCTCTGGTATGTGCCAGTTGTCCCCATAGCTCGTCCAGAGCATGAACAGTGAGTGTAGGTGAAACAGCCCTTGGTGTGTTTCTCCAGAGTGGTGGGGTGGCTAAGAGTAAAATTGGAAACACAGCACAGATGATTCACACAGAATGAAAGACCATTAAAATAAGGTGGGGTGTGGTCAGAGTGGGAATAAAGAGAAGTTTTCCAGAGAGCTTCTGGCTAAAGGAAACAACTACAGAGCAGGCAGCTCAGAACTCAAGTTCTGGCCTTTCTAGAAGCAAAGGAGAAAGAGAGTTGTTTGAACGGCACTTGCTATTTAGAGAAAGAAAACAGATCTTGCAAAAGGCAAATGTGTCCCCAGTCCTGAAATCTGAGACTAGTGTGTCAGGAGATTGCATCATAGCATTGCTCTTGTCATTAAGGGAGCTTTGTGCTGGGGTCACTGGAACTTGAGAAGAGGGTGAAATGGGTAAGAAAATCATCCATTTTTCCACTGAGCTACCATCTACCAACTATCTTTAGATTTTAGAGGAGAGCAGAAAAAAGAGAGGAAGAAAAAGAAAAAGGTGGGAAGCAATGAGGGCTTATCAGAGAGGCATTTTGGGCATTTAATATCTGTGGAATGACAGAAATTTGCAATAAGTTAAACAGAAAAAGCAGAGAATTCTCTTACTTAGAAAATGAGATTACAAAGATTGCCTTGGAGTAACTCCAAATTATATCAGTAGAAAAAGTTTTAACTAGGTCTCTCCATCAAGTACTAGTTTTCCAGAGGTATAAGAGTCTCTCTCTATTTACAATTATGATAAAGATATTAACATGGGGTTTATACATTGGTTCTTAAAAATTTTTTTCCCAAACTTTGATTCTTGCTCAAAAGCCTTATTATCTACAGATCTTTTTTACATAAACCTCCTCAAATCTTCAAGATCCCCTTGAGTTATCAAAGAAAAGATGAAATTATAATTTATATACTTTGTAGGGATTAGGAAATGGTAATACATTTTGGGATACTTTTTTTTTTTAAGATTTTTATTTATTTATTTGACAGAGATCACAAGTAGGCAGAGAGGCAGGCAGAAAGAGAAGAGGAAGCAGGCTCCCTGCCGAGCAGAGAGCCTGATGCGGGGCTCGATCCCAGAACCCTAGGATCATGACCTGAGCCGAAGGCAGAGGCTTTAACCCACTGAGCCACCCAGGCACCCCAATTTTGGGATAATTTTTGTCTTTAGACTACATCTTTCCCAGTCAATGCTAGATCAATGATCTGTAACTCTATACAATATCTTACATATGATTTTTATTCAAATTTCATTTCTTGGCCACATTTACAAAACTTATTTTGACTTCCATGGACCATGAAGATAAATTCCATTTTCCTTCTAATTCTCTTGCTTCGGCCAGAGGAAAAATGTGTATACTCTTCTGGTATATCTTGGCTTTTCCATTTCAGTGTGACAACCCCAGGGACGGAAGTGTCAGAGACTCAAAAGCCCACGGCTGTATCTGGCTCTCCTAGCAAGACTCCTGAGGAAATTAGGACCCCTTCTGAGGAGGAGAGGCCATACCTCCAGACCCCAACGTCTAGTGAGCAGGGAGACTCTCCCATCATACAAGAACCTGAAGAAGCCTCAGAACATGGGGAGGAGAGTTCTCAGAAAACCAGCCTTGTGATTGTGGAGTCTGCTAATGACCAGCCACAGGATCTTGAAAGACTCGATGAAGATGAAGCTTTCCATAAGGTAAGAATCTCCTCCTTTTTCCTTGCCCACAGGAAGCAAAGCTACAAACCTTCCCCAGTTTCCATTTCTCTGCTGGCTTATTTTTTTCCCTGAAAAAAATTAACCTGGGTCATGTGAACCCTTCAATCCCTTTTAAAACCTGGTACCAGAGAATCTAGAAAAAAAATGATACACATTCCAATTCTAGCTATTTGACCATGAACCCTAATTTTACAATTGGAAAACATTTTGCTAAGGAAAATGAACACTGGGATGAAACAAGATACCCGATAGAGCTTTTCAAAATTGATAACCGCAGGGCTGCAGACTAGTGGGAGGGATTCACAGGGCCTCAGGTAAGTGCCAGCTGCGGCAACTTGTGGGAGCCAGACTCTGGTTAGATCTGCCTGTGCTGTCAATCAATGAGCAGGCCGACTGTGGCCGTCCTATGGGGTTTACCTCCCCAAACAAGTTTTTCCTGTTAAAGGAAAGATTATTTCCAAAATAGATCTCCTTATGTCTGTTTTAAGAATGACTTTGAAAAGGAACATGGCATGTAAACTTACTGCTGATTCAGAACGTCGGAATCCCAGACAAGGACAAGAGTTGACATCACATTGTTTCCTTTGTCGTTACATGAGTTTTGATGTTGCGAAGAAGGTTGGAGACCATCTTAAGAAATTCATTTAAACCATTTCTTCTCAAAATGCATTCTGAACTGTTCATATCCCTCAGCATTAATGGTGAGGGTTTGATCCCTCCTCAGAGCTCCTGAATCAAAATGACTCTCAGGGAGGGAAGGAGGACCCAGAATCTATTTGCATTAAACGTAATTTAATATAAATTAAATTATATATTTTTCCTTTCAGAATTCAAAAAAATTTTCTGCCTCAAAGTGTTTTTTTTTTAAGATTTTATTTATTGATTTGACAGAGAGAGAGATCACAAGTAGGCAGAGAGGCAGGCAGAGAGAGAGGGGGAAGCAGGCTCTCTGCTGAGCAGAGAGCCCAATGTGGGGCTCAATCCCAGGATCCTAGGTCATGATGAGCCGAAGGCAGAGGCTTAACCCACTGAGCCACCCAGGCGCCCCCTCAAAGTGTTTTTAAAGCATTAATATATGTCTCAGTAGTAAAGAATGAGTTATATAAAAGAACTGAAACTTTTTGGGGAAACGAGTGATACAACCTATCTGCGGGCTTAAGGCCTACATTTATTTTTGTTCACTATGAGGATGTCATCTGCTAGCCAGATTTGTTGAAAATCATGACTATAATTAGAAGAGGTTCAGGCAAATGATAACTGTGTCCCAATTTTGACAGTTACCTTAAATAATGAATTCATCCCATGAATGGAATTTTATTTTAAGTTTACTCTTGCACAGAATTACTCATCTCCTAAGTTTTTGGCTTAAATGAATTCTAGTAAAAGTGTTTCAAAGATGCTATCTGGACTTAGAAGTTAACAAAATTTAGCCTAAGAATCCAGTGGCTAAATGAAGTATAGATTTCAAATAATTATCTGCATAATTCATTTATTTTTTTCAATGCACATAAATAAATTCTGATAAGTCCTTCTATATTCCACTTTACACAGGTCTGTTCCATTTATTCTTAATGAATATCCAGTTACCTCTGTGATGCTTCCTATTTTGGCTCTTAACTTCTCATGACCCTATCTTGAGGATCCAATTTCAGTCACTTTTCTTGCTGATCATATTTCTAGGCAGCAGATTCCTGAATGTTTTTAAAGTATAATTTGCTTTAAATTTTACATATTTTCCTTTCGCAGAAAAGCATGTAGAAATACATCAGGTATTTAAAAATATGTCGAAAAAAATTTTATTGAGTCTTCTTCTTTTTTTTTTTTAATAGCATCCTATTAGGAAAGAGTGATTTGATAGAATGCTCCCGAGATACATGTTCTAATCTAAAATTGTGTCTTCAGCTCCATCTCTGACTCTGGGCCAGACCCATAACATTAGACTGGGCAGTCCATCTTAACTTCTCTGCAAAATGAGTCTAGTGTTATTCATAGGCTGCCTTTTTTGTTGCCAGGGAGATGCTCCACTGGCTAGATAACAGCTACTAAGAAATTGTGGCTTTTTGCAGAAAGTTCTGCTACAAGCCTAAGTTATTTCTATACCTGTGGGCTAATCATTCCAAGCCTAAAGCCTGAGTGTCAATGGCTTATAAATGTTTTTTTCTGTTGCTTAAGTTCTGTGTTTACATCTGGTGCTTTATCAGGAGTTTAAGTCCAAGGAGTGATGTGGACAAGCTGCACATTTCTTCTGACAGATTTTGACAGATGGGCACTCAGCTTTCAGAATTCCAGAATTTTTTTTTTCATTCATTGAACAAAAAAGTTATTTTCTTATACACACCTGTTTGCCCTGCTGGCTTTTCCACCAAAGCCTCCAGGAATGAGACTTTCAGAAAACAAGTGTGAACTAAAGCAGAATCCAGTAGTGAAGACATTCCTTAGCATGTTAAACAAAACAATGCTTCCATGCTTCCACCAGGAGCTAACAGAGGAATTAGGTGAGCTGGAGGCCAGCTCAGATGAGGAGGCGATGGTAACTACCAGGGTTGTCCGCCGACGAGTGATTATTCAGGTAATAGCTGTTACGTTACTGCACGTCCGGGACACTTCTGTCCCCATAACCCTTAGAGAGTGGTAGACCTGGAGCAATGAGGGCTCGGCATGCTCTTCAGGTAGTGCATGGCCATTCAAAAGCAGATCCCTAACTCTCCTAAGTTTGGTTTGTTAAAAAAAACAATGCAGCGGTGATGACGTTGGCAGCCCACCTCCAAGAGAGCAAACAGCAAGAGTGAGAGCGCTTCTTCAGTTCTGCCCACCTCACCTCGCTTGTCCATTTTTGTTTGTGTGTCTGTTTTATACCTAACTTTGGTCCATTTCGCCTAAGCATGTTATTACCCGCCTTTTTTTTTTTTTTTTCCTTTAAACATACTACTCAACAGGACTCGGCATCTCAGCAGTGCTTCTCAGTAGCTTCCTTCATTTTCTAACATGGCTCCCATTATAAGCCCTTGGGAGGAGTTTCCCAGAATCGGTGCCAAACACAGAAGTGACCCTTTTCTCTCAACCGTTTAGGGAGATGATATGCCTGACATACCCCCGGAAACAGTCACAGAAGAAGAATACATCGATGAGCATGGACACACTGTGGTCAAGAAGGTACTGTCCTAATGTGACTGATTTCAAACCTCCTGCTTAAAACTTATCAGTCCCCCAGTACAGTCCCTCAAAAACAAGATCCATGAATAAAATATCTTTCAGGTCACTAGGAAAGTCATTAGGCGGTATGTATCCTCTGATGGCACAGAGAAAGAGGAGGTTACGATGCAGGGAACGCCCCAGGGACCTATCAGCATTGAGGAAGGAGATGGCTATTCCAAAGTCATGAAACGCATTGTATTAAAGAGTGACACCGAACAGTCAGAGGTAAGAACATCTGACTCTCCAACGTGATTTTATGGACAAGTGTGAAATAGAGTCAGAAGAGGTGGGTGACATGGTTTACCCACATTGGTCCCACTGCTCCCCATTACATGGCACCCTGCTTTCAGTTGTACGTTTTTTTCTTCATGATTTTGTGGCGTTTTAAAATAACCATCGAAGAGACTTGTAGCCATTGTATTCATGATCTTTGTTTGGTCCTTCTTATTTCTGTTTTCTGTTCAGTTCATGGTTGTATACATAACAACAGAAATCCAAAAGTCAATTTTAAAAGACCAGGGTTCCATTGGCTGGCAAGCAGTATGTCACGGAAAGCCCTGTACAATTGCATTGTGGTGCTTGTTCCCCAGACAGTGTGACAGCCTCTGTAGGGCCCTGTTGATAAATGTTTGATATTTAAACTTGTGCATTTCAGAGTCACTGTAGTCAGGGTCCAGAAATTCCCTGACCTCTAGTTTTCTTTCTTTCCATTCTACTCTCTTTGAGAAACATTTACTCTCTTTGACATATAATTTGTGACACCCTCACTGTTTTGTTTTCATTCATATCCTCAAAATGTTATTATCAGGCACAAAGTTTCTCCAGAAATCTACTTTTTTGGTTTCTCATATCTTTGAGAGTTTCTACTATGGGGATTAGTTTCATCTTCATAATGTCAAAACCATTTAAACATGGAGGAGAGAGTTTATCAACAGGCTGTTACATCTGCATTGCACTGAGCGATTGGTTTCTTATTTACAATACTTCCTGACGGGTTTTCATTCAGGGGACTCATGGGTTTGGTGCTGTGTACATAGAGTCTTACACAGAAGAACCATCACCAGTTGATTACAGGCTTTTTCTTTCTTTTTGTAACTGCTTCTCTTTTCCAAAATACTGTTTTCTGGAAGACTGGTATATACCATTGTAGGGTTTTGGGGCTTTTATTTGTTTTTTGTTTTTTTTTTTTTACATAGAAGAATTCCTCACTGTGACATTGTGGCAGTCAGAAACCATGTATCATGTGTCCTTCATTCATTAGGTAACTTTGTCTGAGCCCAGCATTTTGTCCAGTACCTCACAATTTCAGGCTGAACCAGTGGAAGGCCGTAGAGTCAGCAAAGTTGTTAAAACAACTATGGTACATGGAGAGAGGATGGAGAAACATCTGGGTGATTCTAGTTTAGCCACTGATCTTCCTTCAGCCAAAGATGACTTTGAAGAGGTATAGAACCATTATCACTTTCATGTTTTTGTGTTGTGTGTGTGTATTTTATGTTTGCTTTGTGTTTAAAAAGAAAATGGTTATCCTCATGTCATTCCATATGTGTATTCATGGAAAGGTGCAGAAAAATTCAAGAGAGTAGAATTCCTGTGTGAATAACTTATACAGTGAGGTAATGTTTCCACAACTGTGGTATTCATCAGTGTCATCTTACATGCTTTTAAAAATCTAGATGACCAGAATTCACTTCAGCTGAATCAGAATCAGAATCTCTGGAATTAGGTCATGATTGTACATCTTACTAGGAAGTCCCAGAAGTAACTTCCCAATTAATAAGAAAAAGAAATAAATAGGTTGCAAATTATCTTTACTAACTAATATTCTCAATTATTACTGAAGATTGACATTAAAGAAGATTCAGTTTTATTTTAAACCTAGAAATAAAATACGTATTTATGATTACTTAAGTCCTGATTTTCAGTAACTAGGAAATGGGTCCACGGTGACAGATCCACAGACCCTTACTAGGATTCAAAAGTTCAAAAATTCTGAAAACTGAAACAAATTTTGTAGCTTAGTAGCAAGTTAATTTGGTGGCAGAATTTAATATGAACTGATATGGAGCTATTAGGACGTGGAAGGAGTTTTAGTTCTCCCTAGAGTGAATATTCATACGGTGTGCTGCTGATATATGTATGAGTTTGATTACAGGATACTGCCCCAGCCCCTTCTGGGGTATTGGAAAATACAGTGTATGTATCATATTACCTTTTTACAATCCAAAAAGAAAAACTTCTGGGTTCTGAAACACATCTGGCCCCAAGGGTTTGACTAAGGGATTGTGGACCTATGCAAATATCTCCAAAACACTTTTTGCTATTGAACCCTTTTGAAGTTAAATGTTACATATGTGTCCTCTTCTTTACTCACAATATGCGCTGAGATAATATATGAATGCGTTGGGGTATGAAAGGCATACTTTATTTAAATACTTTTAAGGAAAGTATCTTGACCTTGGATAATCAGAAGATGAATTGTACGAGTTGTACATTTTGGGTCTTATTCATTTGTTGCTTGTTTTGCCTCTAATCATATTTATCGGTAGAGCCTCCACTGGGAAAAGAAGGGGGGAGGTGAGGAGTAAATCAGAAGTCAGTCAGTACAGATGTTATTTACCAGCATCTATAAAGCATTGTAGTACATGTCCCTCACAAATGGGAGGAATTTAGATAAACCTCAATTCTTTTATTTGATCCGAGATTGTTTTTATTTACACTTTCAAGTATAGCTTTTTATACTCATTATCGATTAAGCACTGGAATAGATTCTTTTTTTTTTTTT